>JASANG010001444.1:0-93060 GCA_030248215.1 Enoplolaimus lenunculus | reverse complement strand
TCAAAATCTTCAAACTTTAACGTTGAAAACGTATATAAATTCAAGTTGAACCTTAAACACTTTTACTTTTTCTAACCAGCTGAATATTCTTGTCTCCTGTACGCTAAGGGCGTCGCCATACTTGTCGCACAGCGCCGTCCGTCAACATACGGTACTGTACGTAAGTAATTCACGTACGATACCTTACGGTGACGGACAGCGCCGTGACGTCATCAAAAATATACCGCCACCCTAAACTCATTCAAAACGTATCTAACTTAGCTCCATTTATCATGGTATTGTACGTATATAATTCACTTACGATACCTTACGCTGACGGACAGCGCCGTGACGTCATCAAACGTATACCGCCACCCTAAACTCATTCAGAACGTACCTAACTTAGATCCACTTGTAAACGTCAAAAAAAATTCGCGAATATTTCAAATAAATTAATTCAAACGCTTCAACTGAATGCAAACAAAACAAAAAACATAGCAACAATAAAACAAAAAAATAAGCAACACAAATACAACACATAAACGCGTCAAAAACTCAACAAAATTGGCAATATTACATTAGTCTTATAAATTAATATTATTGTATTCGCAAACAGTGACTATTATTTTATCACTTAACTACAAATTACACCAATTCACATTTTTTTTAGCAAATTAAGTATCCGGTATATATCCGGGTGGCACCGGATCCGCGACATATGACCGAATCCGAGCTCGAACCTTGGAGTTTGTAAATCTCAGATATATATGTATGTATGTATATGTATATATAATTTGTTTCAAAATACTAACACAATACAAAGATGTTAATTTCGGGTATAGACTAAGCTTCAAAAAATAACGAATAATGCCTGGGTTTGTGAAATCTTACTCAAGTATTTACTTAAATTATACTTCAGTAATTACTTAAGTGACCTACTTGAGTAAATACTTAACTTTTCGAACAAAAACAGATAAAAGACAAACGAGAGCCACTGTCACAACGAAATAGCAATTAGTTCTGCTTTATTATCAAAGAGGCACCATGAGTCTACTACTTCAGTTAGACCAAGGTCAGCATACCTGAGCTGCCACGCTGTAATACGACCCATTTAATCGTCGACTTAAGTATTTACTTAACTAAAAAAGTACGCTTTTAATAACGACAAAATGGTTAAGTAATTGCTTAACCCGTACTTAAGTACTAAATCGTACTTAAGTAGGGTTTCGGACACCCAGCCATTGTCCATACAGGGTTCTCGCGGGTTTGCTCTAATCTGATTTTCTCGATTGCGGCAGTTATTTTGTTTGTTAAATTTAAAACCTTTCAAGTACTAAACCTTATGTGATCAGCGAATTACGTGCTTAAATGTGCTATTAAAATTGAAACTTATACAAACTAACGTTACCCCCCCCCCAAAAAATGACCTGATACCTGATAAGTGATAACAACATAGTAAGGATAGCGCTATACTTTTGATCACGTCCGGCGCCGTGTGTCACAGTACGGTACGTATCGTACACGAATCACTCACACGTACAGCTTAGGCTTAGGCTTAGGCTTAGGCTTAGGCTTAGGCTTAATACCTGATAAGTGATAACAACATAGTAAGGATAGCGCTATATTTTTGATCACGTCCGGCGCCGTGTGTCACAGTACGGTACGTATCGTACACGAATCACTCACACGTACAGCTTAGGCTTAGGCTTAGGCTTAGGCTTAGGCTTAGGCTTAATACCTGATAAGTGATAACAACATAGTAAGGATAGCGCTATACTTTTGATCACGTCCGGCGCCGTGTGTCACAGTACGGTACGTATCGTACACGAATCACTCACACGTACAGCTTAGGCTTAGGCTTAGGCTTAGGCTTAATACCTGATAAGTGATAACAACATAGTAAGGATAGCGCTATACTTTTGATCACGTCCGGCGCCGTGTGTCACAGTACGGTACGTATCGTACACGAATCACTCACACGTACAGCTTAGGCTTAGGCTTAGGCTTAGGCTTAGGCTTAGGCTTAGGCTTAGGCTTAGGCTTAATACCTGATAAGTGATAACAACATAGTAAGGATAGCGCTATACTTTTGATCACGTCCGGCGCCGTGTGTCACAGTACGGTACGTATCGTACACGAATCACTCACACGTACAGCTTAGGCTTAGGCTTAGGCTTAGGCTTAGGCTTAGGCTTAGGCTTAGGCTTAATACCTGATAAGTGATAACAACATAGTAAGGATAGCGCTATACTTTTGATCACGTCCGGCGCCGTGTGTCACAGTACGGTACGTATCGTACACGAATCACTCACACGTACAGCTTAGGCTTAGGCTTAGGCTTAGGCTTAGGCTTAGGCTTAGGCTTAATACCTGATAAGTGATAACAACATAGTAAGGATAGCGCTATATTTTTGATCACGTCCGGCGCCGTGTGTCACAGTACGGTACGTATCGTACACGAATCACTCACACGTACAGCTTAGGCTTAGGCTTAGGCTTAGGCTTAGGCTTAGGCTTAATACCTGATAAGTGATAACAACATAGTAAGGATAGCGCTATACTTTTGATCACGTCCGGCGCCGTGTGTCACAGTACGGTACGTATCGTACACGAATCACTCACACGTACAGCTTAGGCTTAGGCTTAGGCTTAGGCTTAGGCTTAATACCTGATAAGTGATAACAACATAGTAAGGATAGCGCTATACTTTTGATCACGTCCGGCGCCGTGTGTCACAGTACGGTACGTATCGTACACGAATCACTCACACGTACAGCTTAGGCTTAGGCTTAGGCTTAGGCTTAGGCTTAGGCTTAGGCTTAATACCTGATAAGTGATAACAACATAGTAAGGATAGCGCTATACTTTTGATCACGTCCGGCGCCGTGTGTCACAGTACGGTACGTATCGTACACGAATCACTCACACGTACAGCTTAGGCTTAGGCTTAGGCTTAGGCTTAGGCTTAATACCTGATAAGTGATAACAACATAGTAAGGATAGCGCTATACTTTTGATCACGTCCGGCGCCGTGTGTCACAGTACGGTACGTATCGTACACGAATCACTCACACGTACAATACCCGTATACTGACTGACGGTGAGAAGACAGCGCCGTATGACACGCACACCTCAACCCTAATTCGATCAAAATTTCACCAAAATTGTCAGCATTGACAATGACATTATTCACAATGCAATGTAGTAAACCAAAACCTAATTAAGACCAGTCGAACCGGACAAAACACAGCAAACACACACAATAATAATAACTTTCCATTTTTAGTCGTTTCAATCGGATTTCATAAACAAAACATTCGGAAACAAAATAAAAAATAGAAACCAAAAAGCAGCACACACACACACAAAAAAACAATAAAAACATAAAAACAAAAACCATCATAAAAATTAAACATTAAATACAAAACTACAAACACCACCGATTATTTTAAACTCAAACTCAAACTTTCTTCCATCATAATCAGCCAGCACACGACCACGTCGGCTTCCTCGAAATTCCCATAAATTTATCCATGAACTTGGCCGACAGAATCTAGGTCAAGCACTATACATACATATATATTCATATATATGTATATATTTATATATGTATGTATATACCTAAAAACTATAAATTTTTCTCTTAATTTTTTTCAATTTTCTCGTCAAAAATAGAATCATACAACCGCAACAACGACCGCAACAACAACAACAAAATAAAAACATAACAATTTCAAATACAAACAACAAAACAACAAAAAATAACAACAATACAATTCCAAATACAAAAAAAAACAAAAATAACAACACAAATAATAATAATAACAATAAACCACGGAAATCATACAATTATTCAGCGATCCAAGGTTTCAATTTGAGTAAAATCGATCCGTATTTCAGCGATAAATACGCAACAACCAATCATCGCTGAGCTGAAACAGTTTCGCTTCACAGCAAAAACGGACGTCGTTACGTATTTACCATGAAATGTTATATAATCATACGCACTGGCGGATCCATGGGGGGGCCACCCCGGCCGTGCCCCCCCCCCAACAGCATCTCGACAAAAATTATATAGCAATTTTGTGACAATAGTTGGTGGTTTGTGTGTGGGTCAAAAGTAAGTTTATTACCTGTGAAATTTTGGCACCCACCATTTTGACATCCTGGATCCGCCACTGAACATACATATCCGTGTGATTAGCATCATACTTCTATACAAAATACATATATACATAAATACATACATATTGAACAGGGTGCAAAGCGGAACTGGATTATACCGGAATCGGAACGACAAACTTTGTAACTATACGGATATATTGTATTAACAAGTGTAATAATGATTTAGAGTGTCTGTTGGCTGGCATCAATTCTCAAAAACGTCGCATGAAGAAATTGGCAATCGTTTTTGGCTCTGTAAAACTAAACTACAATCAATTATTGACAAGTCAACTCATCGAAAACAATTTAATAGACAAATGATGCAGATTTTTTATACAACATATCACAACAAGTAGGTCTAAAATGTGGAAATTCCGATTCCGACTGATTGTGCGATCGGAATCGGAACTCGTTTTGATTCGGAATTCTAATCGGAATTGAAATTCCGATTGCACCCAGATATTGAATACTTGCAGGATGGCAACAAAAGCTCGGCTTCGTCGAAAATCGACAGTTCAAAAAAGAGCCGCAGTCAGCAAATTTCGACGACCGCATCTGAACTGAAGGCGTATTTTAAACGCCGTTCCGAATCAGAGTCTCTGAAGTGGGTAAGGTTTTGTGTACCCGACCCGTGCGTTACCCACACAAACAAGAACTTTTTCCCGCACCTGAAGTTAAAGTAGTGTTTTAAAGATCGCTGGTGATTCGCACTTTAATGAAGTTTTCTGTCATAACTTCAATGAACTTTACAAATGAAATTTGACCACGTAGAAACAACTCAATTTCAAACGCCTCTAAATAAACCACGCGCAGCATCGGACCACAAACAAGACAGACAGTAGCGTAGCTTTTCCACCTTAAAACTTAAAAAAGTTTACCGCGAGTAAAAACTGTGAATTTTTTACTCACGTGATACAAATCTTTACCCGCGGGTAGTATCCCGCGCCTCAAAATTTTTTTACCCGACTCGCGGGTAAATGCCCACTCTGGTTCCAATAGTCTACAATTCTTTCATTGAATTTTTCTCACATTCAAAAAATGCACTCTTGTTTTTGTTTTATTCATCCTTTTCATCCCAACAATTATGCATACATTGCCATTTTAAACCAAACACGCGTCCTGACGATTTTAAATTTAATTTTAAATCCACACAGTCATCTGCAGCTCAAAAAATGACCACCCTCATCTCCTCTAGAACGGTACTGCCCAAACAACAGCTTGCGTTCAATGGTCAAAATAACTGATTGTAATACAATGACACAGACCTCAGTATATTTTGTTGACATTAAAAACATCCTATAATCAGTAACAATAAACAGTCATTCACTAACTCAAATATACGTCTTATTTCAACTGGTCGTTAATGTTGATAACAAAGCAAATAAAATATGAATAATAATAATAATAATAATAATAATATTAATAATAATAGTAATAGTAATAATAATAATAATAATAATATTAATAATAATAATAATCATAATAATAGTAATAATAATAATAATAATAGTATTAATAATAATAGTAATAATAATAGTATTAATAATAATAGTAATAGTAATAATAATAATAGTATTAATAATAGTAATAGTAATAATAATAATAATAATAATAATTAATAATAATAATAATCATAATAATAGTAATAATAATAATAAGTATTAATAATAATAGTAATAGTAATAATAATAATAGTAATTATAATAATACTAATATTAATAATAATAGTAATAGTAATAATAATAATAGTATTAATAATAATAGTAATAGTAATAATAATAATAATAATAATAATAATATTAATAATAATAATAATCATAATAATAGTAATAATAATAATAATAGTATTAATAATAATAGTAATAATAATAATAGTAATTATAATAATACTAATATTAATAATAATAGTAATAATAATCATAATAATAGTAATAATAATAATAATAGTAATAACAATAATAATAATAGTAATAATAATAATAATAATAACAATAATAATAAATAATAACAATAATAATAAGAATAACAATAATGATAAACAAAATAACAATAATAAAATAACAAAAATAAAATAATACAAAGTTTACACTTCTTTTTAAAAAATGAACTTAGCCAGCGTCTTCGATCAGAGCAAACGTGGAACATTTACGATTTTGAACGCAAATAGCAATTTCTATAAACGCCCGCAGCCAAACGAGCAAAGGGCGCAACATCAAACCTTTGCACCGCCCGATAAATCACAAACAAAAACAAAGAAAAACAACATTACAAATAAAACACCAAAAACGGCTTTTCACAATGCTGTTTCCACTTCCCAATCATGCGTTAACGATTATTTTTCACAGTTTCGCTTTCCGTTTCGAATTTGCGGAACACACAAACGTTTGAAATTCCTTTCATCGTTACAGAATTGAAATTTTCAATAATATTTTGTATAATCACTCTCACTAGTAGTACAACAAGCGCATAACAGCGCAATTCTCAAAAAACTATGTGCTATAATAATAGTATTGTACAACAGCGGTCGACCGGATATTAATTTACCCGATACCGAAAACCGGATATTAATTTAGCCGATACCGTAACCGGATGCTAATTTAGCCGATACCGGAACCGGCTATTAATTTAGCCGATACCGGAACCGGATGCTAATTTACCCGATACCGGAACCGGATGCTAATTTACCCGATACCGGAACCGAATGCTAATTTACCCGATAATTAACGGGATATAGCTTGTAAATATGACCAATGTTGAAAGTAATTGAGTCGCACAAAGGTATATTAATATGTTAACTGAACTTATATCACTGGATAGCTAGTAGTTTTTCATTTACACAACTAAACACACATCACTAGCTTCGTGCGATACATACCAATCTCCTATCAATCGATAAACAGAATTGCCGAATAAATTGTCTACAAACCCTCAAAACCGATAATTGAATAGTTAGCTAATACCTAATTTGCATATTGGCTTAATTGACAAGACAAAATTAAGACTTTTTAATAGGGTTACTGAAACCGCCAAAACCGATAATTGAGTAGTTAGCTAATAGACAATTTGCTTATAAGCATAAATGATAAGCATGAATTATGCATTTTTACAATATTTCACTAAAGGTAATAAGCAAGCTAATAACTAATTTGCATATTACCTTAATTGCTTACGTGTGTTCGAGCTTCGCTCAATAAATGTAGTCCCACTACAACTAATAATAATAATAATAATACGAGTAACAATATTATAAGTTAAATTATTGTAACTGATTAATGATACAATTCTCAAATCGCTGTAACACCTATCACCAGTAAACAAAACAATTTCATACAAAGAAAAAACTTGATTCAAAATTTAAACAGAAGGGAGACCAACAAACTTTGAAGGCACACTTTCATGAAAAATTTAAGCATAACCGTATACGAAGTCAAGCCAATTTGGAACACAATGGGATACAGCGCAAAAATGCCAGATAACTTACAATATACTCGTACAAAATAATTTTCAAAAATAATTTTCAATTTAGCTCTGGAAACCAATTTTCAAATACTATCTCGCTTCCTGGTATTTCAATACATTTTGCAAGCCTGTGAACTACGTGTCAGTCTAAGCAGGAACCAGGGACTCGAGAACTTTTAACTAAACAGCTGGAAAAGCAGGCGTACAGGGGTGGTTCGAACTCTCAGCTCACGGATCCTTAAGCGAACGCTCTACCACTGCGCCACGTAGTCCGTCTCCGTATTTTTTCATCGACTATAACGTATCGACCGTATGCCGCCGGCAAGCATACTATACAGTATAGTGCATTTACATATACACACGAACAAGCATGTCTCCCATGCTTACATACACTACGGTCTCCATAAATACACGTAAATCAACATTCAATGATAGATGTTCCATCCGGCAATTACAAATCAAAGCCCATTCCAAGCTGTCAGCTACTGTAACAGATGCTACATCCATTTGAGAATATACCATCACTTGGCGTACTGTGATCGACTAACAGAGCGCACGGCTGAACTCAGTTCCGTTCAACCTAAACCTCCTGATGGCTCCATAGGGTTGCACGTACAACCGCACATGCTTAATCTTAAACCAAGTTCACAATAAGGGTGCCGCTATACCTGTCATGCGACGCCGCAACGCCACAAATTTTTTGTTCAAAAAATTCAAATGCTGTTCCACGCGTCAATAAACGTGCGTGTTGTGGTATGGGTGACGGACTGCGCAGGGCATCATCAAAAGTATAGCACCACCCTAATGCATTGAAAAATCCAATTAAACAAATATTGCATCCAACAGCCTGTCCATGAGTTCAATACCACCACCTCGTCTAAGAGACCGAAATATTAATCCTTTAAACTATCAACTTTGCCACTACTATTATGTCGACTGCCGGCGTGTCACCGGCAAATCTCCCCAGCAGACAGAACCCCCCAAAAAAGATGTGATTATACTAAACTCATGGATACGCCACATCTACCGCTAACAGTTTTCAACTGACATTCACTTACCTTTTCGACTCGAAGCACGCCAACTCGGGAGCCAGAGCTGTCTGGTTCACTGGTCATGTAGAAAAAGTTCGTCGCAAAACTTCCATCTTCAATTACTGAAATTAAAATATTCGTAATCATAGACGCGGTCACAGCACAAGCGTAGTTTTTTGCCCATATCCTTAAATACACATAGCGCCTTCGCGTTGTTTAGTAAGCCTTATAAAGTAAAAAGGATTATCAAATAGCGATAGGCTCAACAGTAGTGTTGACGTACTGATTGAACAGAATTTGTTTTACACGTAAGCTGAGATAGTTGTTTCAAACCCTATTACTAACTAACTGGCGATAGGCACTACACACAGTTTACAACAATACAACATTAGGGCTTATATTCTCAAATGCATATAGCACCTACAAACCAGTTAGTACTAGGTTTTCAAACTAACGAGTTGTTGCATCTGTAGATATCAAAATTTGCACAGAAGTAGAGTATACCAAATGCAGTAAATTTGCTGAATTTCAAACCTCATCATTCTCTGGTTTGAAAGTTACAAGACCTATCACCACCTGGTAATAGGTGCTACACACATTTGAAAATACGGGCTTTGGTCTCAGCTAAAATTTACTTAACAGAAATACTATTTTTTCAACATCATTAGAGGTGGCAAGGTATATAAACCAGCTCGAATAAACAATGCCACACACACACCAATAATTCGTTAGTGACTAATTAAGATTTGTCAGACAATCACCACATACGTTATTATTCATTGTCACCTAACTAGACGATTTACAGTTCTGGCCAATGTAATTTCTGGGTCGTAACTGTAGATTAATTATATTCCAAAGCCTAAGCTTAAGCGTTGAAAAGTGAAAACCTAAGCCTAAGCTTGAATAAAAAATAATCTAAAATCTAATCCTACTCTTTTGCAGCTCACAAAAAACGGGACGACGCTAAAAGTAGCATCTATCCGGGTTCCTTATACTTCCTTTGTTGTTTCCATACCAGCTCGGCAAATCTATTCGTAGTTATCAACAGACTAAAAAGAACCTGCTTCGAATGCAAACACTATTGGTAATTGTCACACGTTGTAACACAAACCCACAAGTCCCATCCTATAAACGTTTAATGAGAAATTGGTTTAAAATCACTTACTTTCGTATGTCAACAAATTGTCTTCAGCTTCATCATCTGGATCTTTTGCCGATAGCGTCATAACAGCGAAACCGATTTTCGCTGTTTCCTGAAACCAAAAATCAGAACAAAAATATTAAACCAAAACATACGCAAGCAAAACAAAAAAAATACGCTCAATACAATTATCGCAATACATAATAATATAATCAAACTTCCCATCAACTTCTAAGCTTACAAGCCAAACTATTAGCACGCTTTCGAGCAACTGGCAAACTCGCAAAACCAGTTACCAAACTGGTGATATTGCTAGACACTTTTTAAAAATAGGGATGCAGTTCCATCAACCTATGTCACGCACACTGTTTGTTTTCTTTGCCAATTTAAACATATTACATGCATCCATATCAAGAGCATCGGTATTTCATGCATGCGTAGAAAACATTTTAATGTAGCATTTCAACTTCGCTTTTATGCAACTTCCACAATAACATGCGTATACCAGGTGGCATGCTGAAACCAAAAATGCTTCAGTGTGAAGGATGCTGAAGCCAAAAAGGGAAGCTTCAGCATCCTGAACGTTGACGCCAATGGCTTCAATGTCCAGGACACTGAAGCTTTTTGGCTTCAACGTTCAGGATACTGAAGCTTTTTTGACTTCAGTGTCCATGACACTACCCCATCAAAAGTCACCTGGTGTACGCATGTTATTGTGGAAGTTGCATTACCTCGACGCTTGCATCATAACGTTCAAACTCAAACGTTGGCGGATTATCGTTGCGATCGATCACTTCAATCCGGGCAATTCCGGTTCCTGAAAACAAAAAATTGTAATTGTAATTTGCATAAATTTTGTAAATCTGCCCTTTAAATACTTGGTATGGTCGGATGTGCAATTTGAATACTTGAGCAGATTCAGTCGCGAGGGAGTAAGCGAGCGGCAAGCATGGTACAACGCAACGCAAGCGCATTATTACTATTTCAAAATTACAGTCTCTAAGCTCACAATCATATGAATAAGCATAAATCGAAAAAAATGTGACAAAAATTAATAGTTTACAGAAGTAGTCTTACGGATCATTTTTACCAGCAAAATGCTCAAAAGAATTGGCACAAAGTTCATGAGTATATCAAACTTTCTTTAAAATACCAGGTTTTGCCAAATGCCTTCAGTGGCTAATAACAGGAACCGGCAATTTTTTGACCGGAATGTTCCATGCTCTACAGGCCGCAATGCTCCCCATACCTCGTACGTAAAATGTATGCTTCCAACTTTAAGAGCAATTCGTATTGGAACCTTGTGTACTGGACTTGCGATCTCACAGATTTCTTACTAAGCAATTTTTCTCTTTATTATTCTTGTTATTAATATTATTATTATTATTATTATTATTATTATTATTGTTATTGTTTAAATTTCTCCAACACTGAGTTTATAATAAAAAATTAAATTAAAAAACACCAACCTGACAACGAAGGGTTTCCATCGTCTTTAGCGACAACTTCAATTTCAAACGCCCGTTGAGATGCGTTTTCGCGATCAAGTTTCACCTGAAAAACAAAATGATTGATAAAACAACAACCTCACCATAACACAAACATTGCTTTTCCAATAGCAGTCACGAACAGAATTGATAGCTAATGTAACCGCGTTTTAAATCGCGGTCCCGGTAGCAATTGGTGGTTTCTTGCAGGCGATCGCTTGCAGAAGTGATTACAACTACTCGTCGCTACAACAATCATGTCGCGATTGCTTATTTTTAAATTTTCAATCGCTTACAAGCACGGTTACAACCGATGTTTGGAACGCGAGACTGCTATCACGCTTGAAGACGCCACTGGTCGTCAGCAAACGAATTCTAGACGAGAGTATAAAACGCCATCGCAGACGCAGTCACAATTATTGCGTACTTGGTTCTGTCCATGACTCTATAGTGCTTTGTTGTTGCTCCTGCGTACTACCGTCACAGCAAGAGTAACCCAGTAAGCTGTTGCATGGGTTTATATTACATGCCGAGATCGCGTAGGCGCTATGAAAGGCCACGGGCTACTGATATTAAGAATTGGTATTCCAATCAACCACAGATTAAATTGATATAATGCTCGCTGTGTTGGTAACAATATAATGTTGCTGTGAAATTTAACACTTCAAGTCATTTTTTTTTAAATTAAATTGAAAACTTATTCTGGTTACTGGTTATGAGACCCCTGTCTAAAAATTAAGTGACCATGTTTTAGCCCCGTAACTTGGAATTCTTAGTACAAAAGGCATGATGGCGTTTAGGGTTGGACTAGAAAGGTACTTCAAAATAGAAGCGCCCCATCCCTGTTATTGCTGCCCTACAATCTGTCTCGACTTACCATGACATAAAGATTTCCTGACAACGGATCAATCCGAAAGATATCTTTGTTCGCAGTGAAAGCTTTGTTCTTTTGAATGTGATACGACAAAATTGCATTCCGACTCGGCGGCCGTTTATCATCGTAGTCCGTTGCGGTCATCGGCATTACCCATATACCATCTGGTGCTAAAAATACAAAACACCCTTTATAGACGACTAGTGACGCGATGTAACACTAAGACTAAACAAAACCTTAAGCACAATCCTAAGCCGTTGCACCTGTAACAGTAGAACGTTACAAATTTTAATTTAGCGCATTTTTCGCATTGAATTTGTCATAATTCTGTACCAATTTTGAGATCCGCAACTCAAGAATTTTGAAAACCTATTGCTAACTGGTGACAGGTGTTATACGCATTTACGATCAAGGTCATTGAGCCCAGGCGTAAGGAAACCAGCATGTCTCCAGCCACTTACGTGGCTCTTCTTCTTCTTTGACATATCCAACCACCGTTCCTTTTTCGAATATCGGCGCATTGTCATTGATGTCTTGCAGTGTCACGATCACATCTGCATATCCGGACAATCCACGTCCATTTTCGTCCGTTGCCTTAAAAACACACAAAAAAATGAAATGCTAACAAAACGCAAAGGGAGTTAATACTATTTTTACACAGATCGTGTAATGCTACTGCATATTTTTACTTAAGTGGCTAAACACAACGTTTGTTAGGCATTTTCTACACCACCGATATGCGTACTACTTGTCCAACAGATGCCATCCACTCTTGATAATACCACCAGGAATAGAAGATCGCTCTTAAGCAAGTGTGTGAGCAACTACTGGGGTTCTACGTGGTACAAATTGTACCAGCGCGCGTTTTATTTCTGCCCGACCACACCCTCAATTAGAGGGGGAAGTCACAATTTAAACCGCATAGTTAATACCAAGCAACACATACCTGAACAATTAAATTCCAGACATCAGCGCCTTCGGGTGGATCTCGATCGAGCGGTTTTTGAACAAAAATCTGACCAGATTTATCGTTGATAGTAAAATATTCTTTTGCACCTTGTCCCAACAGCTGATACCGGATTTGTTCATCAGGGCTGTCCATGTCGGCAGCGCGTACCTGTAAGCAAAATGTGAATTTTTATAACATTTCCACTGCGTGATAGTAAAGGAATTATCTAAATGTCAGTGCAGCATTCAGTGCTGGAGCACACAGGGGTGGGGGCTCCCCCAAACTCCAGGATTGGGGACCCAAACTCTTGAGCGAAGCGGTCGTGAAGCGCATATTAAAACTTCGGCGGCTTTTGTTTTAACCGGTTAGGATGCGGCCCTCCCCCCTAAAATGGGGGTGTCTGCTCCGGCCCTGGCAGCATTTACTACAATCTAACAGCAACAGCTTTTGAAACAAGATTAATATTAGAAACAAAAGTCGACAGGCCACTAATAAATAACATGGCCCAAAGTAATAAATACTCAAAATTACAAAAATTCACCAAAATTCCAGCGAACGTCACGGAATAACGAAATCATCCAAATGTTGAATCAAATGCTAATTGAAAATTCCAATATTCAGACATACAACAATATGATTAAATTTAAATTGTTTAGTCTCTTTGCCTTTGAGGGAATTTTGGTTTCAAATATCATGGCAAGTTGGTGATCGTTTCAAAACTAGAGACAGATGTCGATTTTCCACCGGATACTAAACCACATTCGGATATTTCATGACAGCTTGACTTATATCCCTATCCGGCTAACCGCCAGTTACTGTGACACATCTACTAACCGTCAATATCCAATGCGGCAACGGTTTGTTATCAGCATTTTCTTCCTTCATCGTCAACTTGTAGACTTTCTGTTCGAATACCGGAGCGTTATCGTTAACATCACCAACGTCCACTTCAACTTTAGTGCTCGCTTTGTTGACACCGTCACTTGCAATCACGGTCAGATAGTATTTCTAAACAACGAATCAAATCCAGCTAAATTTCAGCCAAAAATATGCATCAACAACACTGGAGTTTACAATTTGCAAGTTCTCCGATCCATTTTATTCTTCAAAATATAAAACTAAATATCTCCTACCGGTATTCTATCAAAGCTAAGCAACCTAAAGTGTTCTTTGTCATGCGGCGCCGTCCGTAGCCGTCCGTCACCGTCCGGCACCTTCTAAGTAATTCACTATTTTGCGTCGTTTTTAAAAAGCGGTCAATAAAATACAATGCTAAAATCCGTAATATGGTGTCTGCCCTAAATCTCTAACAACACTAAACTACAACATTTACCTGTTTCGTTTCATAATCAAGTTGTCCGTTGATAAACAACTGTCCACTGGATGTCCGCATTCCAAATGTGCTGTCTTCATTTCCAGCATCGTCCAAACTGTACGACAATTTTGCGTCTAAATTATTAAAATAGCAAAATTCAAATTCATTGTCAATGTTTTATCTGCATTTTTACTCTTGTACATAACGAGTACGCTCAGACAGCCGTTTCACCGTATTGCATCATAACCAGACTGGCAGGAAATTGGATATGAATGCAATGCCATAATAGAGCCCTTCATGAAAATTTTGCTATGATTGCGAGACGGACGGCAGCGCAAGTCTTATAAATTACTACTTTACCGTCTATGAAATTTGGCTTTCATGTCAAAATTTAGCGTTTGCAGCTGCAAGGTACTCGTGTAACTTGCAGCTGCGAGTTCTCGCTGCTAAAACCTACATGTATGAATATAAGACTTAACCTTTCGTGACTCAAAAACGAAAAAACACTGTTTTATAGCTAAACAAATACTCGCTCGCAGTACACCACACCTCGGCCCACAGCGCTCCCGATTTTACTACAACGAGTAGCCTCACGTTCGGTCGAGATATTAAACCGTGCGATAAAGATTCAATTTTGAAGACTGCCCATCTTTGCGTCTAGGGTCCATATTCCCAAATGCGCATCGCACTTATCTCCAGTTAGCGATAAGTTTTCAAACTGACGAACTACTGTAACTGCGGACCTTAATCATACACAGAAGTAGGACAAATCAACTTTGAAACATATGCTGAATTTCAAACATCACCACATATTAGTTCGAGAGCTACAGGACCTATCAAGCATAAAGCTGGAGCGTTCCGCAGAAACCAAATAATCGATTTTCAACTAACCTTTATCACTATCATGCGCCTTCACGGTCAAAACACCCTGTCCCTGTTCGGCGTTTTCATCAATTTTGACTTCGTACAACGTTTCGGTAAAATACGGCGCGTTGTCATTAATGTCTTCGATAACAATTTGTACTTTCACAATATCTGAAATTATGAAATTGCTTAAATAAACGTTATTCCATACTGCGCTCGTTTAGCCGAATATAATGCCCATGAGCAAATTAATTTTTGAGAATAAAATTCATTTATATTCAGAATCATATTATAAAAAAGCTCTTTGCGGACAAATCAAGTGTTAAATATCAGCTGAAATTCGAAGCTCACTAATCACGGGTTCGAAAGATGCCAGACATATTACTAACTAGTGATAGGTACTACATAAATTTGAGAATAAAATTCATTCATTCACTTACCTCTATTCGGTCCAGTTGAGCCAGGCAACGCAGACGGCGCGGAGTCTTGAGCTTCGACTTCGATAATAAACGAATCATTTTTCTCACGATCGAATTTGGCATTCGCCCAAATACGGCCGTCTTCCGGATTGATAACAAACAGTTTTGAGTACGGACCATCGTAGATACTGTACATCACCTGAAATATAACTACATTTTTGATAAACAATTCAATTCAATACTGTCTCTATTTCGCTGATCGATCGTTAAATGTTCTAATAATAGGTTTCATCGCCTGAAATCAGACTGAAAATACACAGACATTTAACCACAAATGTCAAAGCAGTAGAGTGAAACGAAACACAAACCGTAATTATACTTTGCTCGTCTAATGCCTCAGATGACACAAAACTGCACATCGAGCAAAGTGGCTTCAGTACCTAATGATGATAATTAGCTAATTAAGTCAAACACTTTAAACTTACGTGCACATTAATCCTGATTGCATATACTGCGTTTCCGGCGAGCATATTTTTTGTTGCCACCCTAGATCGCATTAATCTCGGACAGAATTCAAATTGCGTTTTGCGAGCGATTGCTTTCAAGTTAGTGTGCGCTATACTTATCGTTCGGCGCCGTACGTCACCTAGCGTCACCAGTGCGGTGTCGTCCGTCACCGTGCGGCGTTGTCCGTCACCGTACGGTACCGTCTGTCGCCGAACGTCACCCGTACGGCGCCTTCCGTCACCGTGCGTCATCCGTACGGGCCGCCAGCCACTGTTCGTACCATACGTAGGTTGTCGTATGTTAGTTATTTGCGTATCATACCGTACGGTGACATACGGCTCCGTACGGGTGACGGAAGGCGCCGGACGTCAACAAAAGTGTAGCGCAACCCTAAGTAACGAGCAATTCTGCCCAAGACTGTACCTTATTATATCCGTTATCAGCCGAGTCAGAATCAACCGCAACCGCCTGAGTAATGGCAGGGCCGCGAAACGGCATCGGTTCCTGTTCTTCTTTGACAGATCCGGTAAACCGGTCGCCTTGAAACTTCGGGATATTATCGTTCACATCATTGACAAATATTGTTAACGTTTTGTCTACGTTCGCTTTGTTACGTAAATCCTAAACAATAACACAATACAGTCATCCAGTTATGCATCTTCGACAATAACTTGTCTATATCATGTCACAAATTTCACATACCTTTTAATAATGTACTACTGATCCCAACGAATCTACAACGTATGAAAATTATGACATGATGCACGCAAGGTACCGTGGAAAGCTTTCAGTTATACAATTAGATAACCGACAGAGTTCGACCAGAATTCCTGTTCCGGCCGGAATTTCTGCAAAAATTCAATTAACCGAAATTTTCACGGTTTTGTGGCAAATTATGTCTAATCATTTAAATATTAGAAACTTTGTCTTTAAAAATGTTATTTCGACATGAGTGTTTTTCCAGTTATTTCAATTTTGTTGATAAACTGTTGCACTCTGTTGTGTTTTCGCAAACTTGATGATGAAATACTTGAAATTTCGCTCAAGCTATTTTTCGGTTGGTTTTGTAAAAAGTCCAACAGTAATTCGGTATCGAAAATTATTTCAAATCCCGGTTCCTGTTCCGGTTCGTGCAAAGAAATTCTGTTCCGGCAAAGTTTAGTTCCTGTTGGAACAATTTGGTTATGAAATGGTCACGGAAGTGTATGCAATGCTCAAATAAGCAAAACACTTTCAAAACATAACCATTTTTGAGCAAAGACCGACTGACGAAATAGTGTTAAAGATCCGTATATGATAATCCAACACAGAGCTTTTGCCAAATTTACTTACCGATGCCGACAACGTTAGATCGTACCGCTTCACCCGTTCAAAGTCCAAAGGTTTCATGTTGCGGATCACAGCGCAATCTGTGCGTCCTTTCTTTTCTTGAAACGCTCGGAAAATCCCGTTACGATTTTTCTCCAATTTCGCTCCGTTTCTAATTCTAAAAACACTCAGGGTACATGGTATATCGCAGTTACGTTAGGCTTGGCTAGTTTCAGCATAATACTCACAAACCGTTTTGGAAAAGTTTTACATTACAAAGTTCGCTTCCTGTCATCTGTCTGAAAATCAAAACTTTCAGTAATTTACGAAAACTTGAAAAACAAGTATTCAATATACAAATACATTATGCAAACGGAGTTCCGATAAAGATTAGACTTCCGATCCGGTTTCCGATTACAGTTGAACAGATGTTCACACTTCGAACAAATTTTGTACATTTTTAACAACAACCAGGGTGTAATGGCTTTCGACAGACTTAGATGATCAAAATTTGTTTGGGGTAAATTACAGCTCCGATTCCGGTATGAATTCACTCATCCGGTCCCGCTTC
This sequence comes from Enoplolaimus lenunculus, assembly GCA_030248215.1. Classification (NCBI taxonomy): domain Eukaryota; kingdom Metazoa; phylum Nematoda; class Enoplea; order Enoplida; family Thoracostomopsidae; genus Enoplolaimus; species Enoplolaimus lenunculus. The sequence goes on along the minus strand of JASANG010001444.1, from coordinate 74,992 downwards.
CGATATAATCCAGTTCCGTTTGGCACCCCACGGGCCTATAGGAGACTTAGTTAAAAACGTGCCATCCTTACCCCTTTGAACAAAAAGATATACGCCAGCTTCATTGCTGAAAATCAGTGCATTGCCAACAACATAATTTTTTGTTTATCTGGGCTGTTTCAAAGATTGAGAAACTCCCTTCAGTTTGTCCTTTCGGCCTCCCTCTACTTACGTATACGTCATCGGACTGCCTTGATCTCCTGATGTTGGTACAGCGCAACACCGGAACAAAATTGTGTTCAGCGGAATATTTTCCAGCACCGTTCGTTCCGGTTGGCATTCGCTGCTGGGTTGAAACACCGGAAACGGTTGGTCAGAATCAGCGATTTTAAGCAAAATCCGTGCTGTGTTCCACAGAGGCGGATCGCCGTTATCCGAGGCATTCACCAGGAAACGCAGTTCACGCTTCTGAAAACAAACAATTTTAATCCGGATTTAAGACTTGGCAAAATCTACACTTCTAAAAAATTGACATAAGTGTCCACTGAACAACAGAAAATTGTTTAACGAAAAAGACCTATACCAGTCAAACTGAATTCCATTTGGACAAAACAATTCTGTACTTACGTTTGCTGGTATACTTTTGACCAACACAATTTCACCACTGCTATTTCGGATATCAAAAAATGATTTATCATTGTCGTGTGACGGATCTGCCGTATTTTCAGTTGCCAGACTGTACGAAATACGAGCATTGCTTGGTGCGTCGCGGTCATCTGTCAATCAAACATCAGAAAATAAACGGTATTATAGCAAACACCAACAACTTCAACGTCTTGAAAACTAACTGGCTTAACTGAAGTTTGGCGAGAGAACCGAAGCAACCACTTGATCAGATATTCTTAACCGCGTCAAGCACCATTCACCATTTAGTGATCAATTTTTAAATTCCCGAGCTCTTTCAATTGCGAATCTCAAAACTTGCAAAAAGTAAAACAAATCGAATCTGAAAAATGAGCTAAATTTCGAAGGTCACCATTCAGTGATTCGTGAGATATAAGACCCATCCCCAACTGGTGATACGTGCTACACACATTTGAAAATACAGGCACTGGTTTCAATCTTGAATCTATCATTCAACCTGGCCGATTCTCTTAGACGAAAGTTTAGTTCGTTCACCTCGACAGCAAACAATAAAAATCAGACTTCGTATCAAGTAATGTTACAAAGACTAAAGTTAATACCGATTTGAACTTTTCAATACAATTTGAGTCGCATGAAATCTTATAAAAATCAAAAACCTAGTAATGACCGTATCAACCAGAGCTAGGCAGAGGTAATCCAAACCAGTGCAACTCAAAATCTGGTTACTTGGCTATAAAAACAGCAAGCCGTGTTGCAATTTGATGGTAAACGGGAACAGATTCTAATCCGACACTGGATACCTGCTTTTCAATCAATCACCTAATATCTGGTCTTACCAAAGCCAGCGGCAGCACAAAAATCACAATACCTGCAAACACCGTCAGGACCGATTTTCCAATAGACATCGACCGTGAAATGGTCGTTTCGTATTCTTGCCTGTCAAAATCCGGTTTATTATCGTTGATATCTTGAATGGCGACGGTAAAATGGCAAAATCCAATCAGAGGCCGGTCGCCTTTATCGGTTCCCTGGAACATTGTGTGGCAAAATATACAAATAGCTTGCGGTCATCGTACGCCCCAGTTTGACGTACCGTAAGTTAAACACGAACTACTCTGGTTTCTCAGAATGTCACTCAACAGTAAACATCTTGGTCTATGGTATTTGGTACTATTCAGTCTTGTTCCCAGATAAATTCTGCAGGATTTCATCAGATTTATTGAATGCTATCATCAACGTTTTTGCTAAATGCAATTAAGCATCCAAAGCAGTCTAAACCTCGCTAAAATCCTGTCAAAAGTAAGTTATTGAAATTATTAGTTACGTTAAAATACAGTAAAAGGTCTAAGGTTTAACTCCACAATAAAATATACAATTATTCATCTTCATTTTGTTACTATGTCGAACTACAAACTTCAAACTCAATATAGGAAGTACAAAAACTAAAAAAGTTAACACGAAAATCTATCCCTCTGGATCCTAGGCCAGTATTCTCAAATGTGTGTAGCACCTATCACTAGCTGGTAACAGGTCTTGCAACTTTCGAACCAATAATGGCATCAAAATCAAGCATTATTCATTTCGTTTGTCCTACGTCTGTACCAATTTTATTAATCCCAATTGCAATAGTTCGTCAGCTTGAAAACCTATCACCAACTGTTAATAAGTGCAACGCATATTTAAGAACATCGGACCTTAGACTCACCTTGACAGTAACATCTTCAAACGGCCGTTCTTCCCTGTCAAATTCAACGTACGGTGACGCCATCAGTTCCCCAGTTGATGCGTTGATCAAAAACGGTTGTCGTGTTTGTCCTTCGGGCTGATAGATCGAATAGCTGATTTGCCCATTGAGGCCAGAATCGTCATCAGTAGCTTTGACCTTAAATTACAACGAACACAATAATTAACGCATTCTCAAAGAGAGTATACTGTGTGCAACAAAGCGCAAACTGTGTACTTCCAACGTTCAACGTACTATTACTACACTCCTATACACGGTACAAAATATACACAAGACGTGGGAATCCTTTTAAGCTCAAGTGCTAACCTCCTAAAGTGAGCAGCAATAGTAAATGCCTCCTATTCAATTCCGACGGACCGGGGTTCGAATCCCACTTTAAAATTACTTGCCAGATAAAACAAAAAGTGCTCATAATATGAGAAGGTAGTAAAATTAGTGACAAAATGTGAAAAATAATATTTTACTCCTGTCCCAAGTCATGAATAGACAAAATTAACAACTGAATCCTATTAGTCAATGAAAGTTAAGAACATACCTTTTTTATATGCCTAACCTGGCCTGTCAAACGAATGACGTAAACTATGATCACTAAAAAAACCTATATCATACCGATATAATGCTTAAATCACGATGTTTGCCTTCTGGAACTTTTGCAAGACGGCTGTACGTATCACATTCTTTGAACACTGGCTTATTATTATTGACGTCTTTTATGCCTGAAAATCAAAAATGACAAATACAAAACAGAATAATAAAGCTAAAACGCCAGCAATACGTAATTTGAACAGCATTAAAGCTTTGATACATTTACTGTACGCACAATATATAATGTTTCGCATGAACGCTTGAATCAGGTGATTGTAAGCGAAATTTCCTGATGCTGCTGGCGAGTGGACAGAGGGGACAAGCTGCCACTACCAAGGAGGAGAACTTTAAGAACCGAAATGTGCGGGGACGTGTTTAATTTCGTTTTTTACATTTACGTCCTTTCTAGACACGTATTTAGTTTTTACAGATGCAAAAATTTGTGATTTATGTACTTTGGCACAATAACAAGTCAGACATTAACGTTTGTTTTTACCAACATCCTGTGATACAATGTGCAAAACTGACTTACGTTTAGATATATAATGCACTATACCATTGCGACTATACGAAATTCAAAGATTTCTGTCGTTTTCTTCCATACAACCAAAGGAAAGTCTATCTCCAGTAATCCCACCCTTACTTTTCCTTCCACCCGAGCTCGCTCTCACCATACTCTTTGTGGGAAGCATTCCCTAAGTTCAATCTTGAAGTATCCACATCCCCAGTTTTAACCTGGGAGCAGATCGAAAGTTGGAGTCTTCTCAGCGTATCTGCCGCCACCAGGGAGGGCGGCAGGGAGCATCCACGCTTACCAATGATAACAATCGCGGCGCTCGAATGTGTGACTCCAGCTTTCGGTTCACAACAGCCATCATCATCAGTTGCGATCACGGTCAAATTATACATATCACGTTCAGTCAACGCATTTCCGTTCGGTTCAACTGCCGAGCTCAACTTGATTGTTCCTTCAATAAAATACGCACTAAAAATCTTGTCTTGAAACCTTACAGCCACGCTTTTAGCATCCTATCGTCGGTCAAAAACTAACGTTGAAATTTTTCCAACGTAACGGTAACTTCGCATGCACCTCTTTTATCACTAATAACGCTTAGGCCTTAGCCATTTCAGTGAGTAAAAGTAAATGTATCTCAGTTCAAATAAAAAATTACCTGTCGGCGCATCAATCGAGAAGAATCCATCTTCAAGCGCTGTTTCACCGTTCGCCAACCGAAACGCATACGTCACTTTGTCCTGAAAATTAAGATCATATAGTAAGCTAAGCAAGCGGAATGTTTTCATTTAGGTAAAGCATTTTGACTTGAAATTCGAATGCCACTACGTATTTACATTATTTTAATGCCAGCAAGCAATGTATTTCGCGCCTTATTGCAAACGTTATTTACAAACAGGGTAAGAAACCCAAAATATTAATGCTTACCCGATCAGGATCTTTACTTTCAATCGTGATAATCGGTGTTCCAAACTGCGCATCTTCCGCCACATACGCTGAATACTGATCTGTTGGACGAAATATCGGAGCTTCATCGTTTACATTTTCGGTTGTGATATGAACCTAAAAAATCAAAATTCATCAAATAATTGTGAAAGCAAAAATGATTCTGTCCAACTGGAAGGTTCCTGCGCTGCAGGAAGTTATATGAGGGGTTTCCACGTTCGTCAAAATTTAAGCCAAGGTATAAAATAGGTCCAGAACAGAAACGTAAATTCAAATATCTGGTGCTCATTAGACTTTAAAATATCAAAAGAAAACCATTATTATTATCATCATCAAACAGTATTCAACATAAAGCCATGAAGCATTAGCCCTACCAGGCCGGGGCCTGAGTCTAATTTTACATCAAGGCATGCGCCAAACCAACTCACGTCAGCATAAGTCGTCCTAGTCGGCACGCCTTTATCTTGCGCATGAACTTTGAACTTGTATATAAACCGTCCTTGCCCGGTTTGATCTGCATCCAGGCGTCGTTGAGCCGAAATGTGACCATTTTCATTAACAGTGAAATTCCCATTATCCACCGTATATTTTACGTCAGCATTCACACCTCGATCTTTATCCAACGCAACAACTAAAACATGTAAGTAGGATAACCGGTTGTACCCTACTACGAGTATCCTAGATTCAAAATGTTCGAAGACATACGGCATAATATGCTCATCAACACACAATTTTTCAGTTGGCTGAAAGCCAGCCATTGAAACACTGCGGACGAACCCAAAGGATGTAATGGCACTGTCCGAACCGACGACACCACGTCAGCAGAAAGAGAAAGAAACAGCAACACTCAAATTGCAAAACCCTCACCTTCCAGAATCGTTTGCCCAATCGGAACATTTTCTTTCACATTTTTCGAATATAATGGCTGTGAGAACACGGGTGAATTATCGTTGACATCGGCAATTTTGATTACCAAATCCGCTGTGCTTTCCATCGTGCCTTCACGTGCAAAAACTTAAACAAAAACAAACTGTCATACTAAGCGAATCAAGCTTTCACCTTATGCTCATGATATAATCTGAATAGAGTTCCGTTCAGTTTTAAATTTTCGAAGCCAGTGTAAGCATATTTTAGGTTTTAATTTTGGGCTAAAAAACCAAACTAATGAAGGTTTAACCCTAAATCTCTTAGCTACGCTCCATAAACAGTCTACCATATCCTTCTATCCTTCATGTCCCCTTGCCCGAACACCCACTTTAAACCGCTTGTTTATTATCATCTTCGCCTTTTGATATTCATCACCATCCATGAAAACTAACCTTTCAAAAAATGATCTCCATTCTGTGTAGGGTCATCTGCATCCAACGCTTTCAGCAACCGAACAACTCCGCTCGTTTCCTCGATGGCAAACGTTGAGCTTGGCCTACTGGAGCCACCTCCTGCGTTACTTTCAAACATAGAATAATAGATCGGCGTTCCTGGATCGTGTAGAAACGATTTCGCTTGTATATGGACGACACTAAAACCAAACAATATTCCAATTAATAATAATGAACCGAAAAAGTACTCAAATCCCAAAACTCGACTAACCTCTTGCTTCTCTTCCTAACCCAAAAATAGAAAAGTGAGTTAAATGGTGGCCAACTGGGACCGTAGATATGTAAACTTGAGGAAGCACCGGCTATAAGCCTGCCTTAACGAGCCATCATGCTTTTACAAGGAGGCTCGCTCACCCCCAAAAATAGAATAAGCCGCAAACATGTAGTCAACAACGATAATTAATACAGAAAACGAATTTGGGCCACCGCTATGCTACCGTTGGTACAAAATAAGTTTTCACCATTCCACCACCCTCTCCTTCACAACTTCCAACAAACTACCCCGAAAACCAACTTATCAAATTCAGCTACAAACCTGGCTTCGATCTTAGTATCTTCGGCGACTGAAACTTCATAAGATTCTTCCAAAAACTGAGGTTCACGCATTCCGCCCACCACCGATAATACACCCATTTCGCTGCACTGTCGTTGTTTGCCCAATTCTTTCTTTTCCTAAAATCAAATTGAACAAACACAAAGAACAATAATTTGAGGTTCATAAATTTTATAAATTGTTGGTGAACTCGTTCCATTCCCGATGTTTCCGTAATGAATTGGGAGGCTTACATACATCCGAGCTACTAAGCTTGAATATAGCGGAATTCAGCAGTATAATTCTTCGCATCTTCTACTATAGGTACTCGTTTATTTTCTCCTACACTAGTATTTATTTAACAAAAGGGAAAACTCCGCCCACATCACTGACTATCATTTTCCTAAGCCAAAGCTTGAGCCTAAACCTGCCCCAAAGATATAAACATAACCCTTAGGGTGGCGCTATAATATTGTCGACGTCCGGCGACGTCTGTCACTGTACGTCACCCGTAAAGCGCCGTCCGTCACCGTACGGCGCCGTGCCATTCGTCACCGTGCTGTATCGTACGCAAATCACTCACGTACGATACCGTGTAGCGATGGACGGCGCCGCACGGGTGACGGACGGCACCGCACGTTAAGTACAGCGCAACCCTAAATCTACTTAACTCATTAAGTCATTATGTCGGGAGAGGGCTTTTGCGGCAAGAACGCAAACAAATACCCTACTATCAAGTCACTTTTCGATCAATTAAAAATCGCATCAAAATTCAACCCTTATCTCACAAATAATATACACTAATTTCGTTACTGCTACAATATTCAAAAATACATAAACAAACTTACGTCAGCTTCACACGCTTGAACGTGAACTTTATACTCTTTACCTTCTTCATAACGATATGCTGCAGTCCGTACACGTCCCAAATTATCAATGGTAAATTTTGCATCAGCTAAAACATACAACTCCGTTATATGCTGTTTTTTCACTATCCGGCTCTGGTAGCAAAATTCGGTATTCAAATCCATGTTTCAAATTCAAAACTACAGCATTATTAAACAACAAACGCACATGTATAATACATAAAAACATATCGATAAACAAACGAAACATCACACTACTCATCCAAACTAACAAACATATTTTGAATTCAACTGGAAACCCCTATTCCAGCTGAATTCCTGACAAATTTAAAATTCTACTCCTGCATCTATTTAGGTTTCCACAACGCAGGAACTAAAATTCTTTACCAATTTCAAGACAGATATATTTCATTAATAAATAACAAAAACAAACAAATCTGTTTCTATAAGATTCCCATTTCAAAGCGAAATTCTGCTCAATTGAAATTACAAATCAAGCGAACTCACGTCCAGAATTGACCAACTGATAAGTAACATCGCGATCGCCGTCGCCATTTTCGTCACGAGCTGTGAATTTGAATATTGTAATGTCCGGCTGTGTCTCAATCGGCACCACAGCCTAAAAAAGAAAAAAAAGCATTTTCTCCAAACTGGTTGATGAAAAGGGACAACCGAAGCACGATGGATCCTTTGATATCGCGGGCCGATAGAACCGATCATAGGATCGTGTAATATGAGCACATTATCAAACCACTATGGTAAGATACGTAACTCAAACCGCATTTCGGGCAGTTTATACTTATGAAATTAAACTATTCACGAAAATTGGAACACTGAATCGTTATTTCTAACAATCATGTGAAACTTTTAAATTTCGCTAGCGTCACATATAGATATACAACGTAATAAATTCAAACGCAAGTTTAACTTTAACTTTTGAAATTCAAAATTACCAACACCGAGAATACTGGAAAGTTCGGCGCAAAAAATACCGGAGTTATAAAATCGAGACCGGATAGTAAAAAAATACCAATTTGCCTACCGGAACCGAGACCAGCTTCACAACGATGACAAGCACCAATGATCATGTATTCTAATTAAAAATATGCGTTTCTTCGTAGAAACCAACTTACTGTCGGTACCAACCGCTTCACATGTACGTGTTCGCAAATTTCATTATAAACTATTTATTTACTTTTCAACAAGAATTATAATCTTCCAAAAAGCGTTCGATGAATAAATTGCTACGTTTCAAACAACTTCTCAAAGAAACTATTATCATACCTGATAAGGAATAGGCGCAGTGATAAACTTCGGCGGTTCGTCAACATCCTGAACCAAAATTTCGACTTTCTGAGGTGCTTCAACTGAAAATAAATACACAAAATTAATAATTTATTAATTCAACATTAATTTATGTTTAAGTAACCCAATAACTAAACCGCTTGTTACTTCAACAATCTTTCAAAAAAAATTTATTGACAAATATTTTGTTAAGCTGAGCTATGCGGCAGCAAGCATTCTTGTGGTTCGCTAGACGGTACGGTACGACACCGAACGGCAATTAAAATGGTCAAGAAGTATAAAGCTACACAAAAACTCAAAATATATTACAAAATAAATGTAAGTAAATAGTCAATATTCAATAACCAGGCTATAAAATAGCATTCATTTACAATCGTCGACCACTGGTCACCCATTTTACATACCAAAAATTAACAATTACTACTACGTACAAGCCAGGTACTAAAACCTACCCAATTTTCCATACCTGAAAGCTAACTCCAGTCATGTTTATCACCAAAGAACAAGTTTTGAACATAAATAAAACGCTCCGTTAAAGGCTGCAAACAGGGTTCCTACAGAGACTAGATGTCTCAGCATGAAAGAACAGGAGCAGGAATTGAATTTTGTCGGGAATTCGGGAGGAACCCAAGTTTACTACGTGATGTTCAGTATTTTTAATTACAAAAATTGCATTTAATAAATAATTTACTCTTACCTTTGGTCTTTTCGTTCTCAACAATCACTCCGAACACAATGTTTCGGTTCAATTCGTAATTTAACGCATGGTTGAGTTCCATCGATCCGTTGGCGTAAACGGTGACGTGTCCGTTGTCGACGTGACGTATCGGAGCGTTTTTGACGCGTTCATACGTTCCGAGACGAATCGTCGCAGGCAACACACCCAACGGTTGATCTTCGGGCAACGGAACGATCAAATCTTGTTTGAGATCGCGTTTTGGACGTGTTGCCATTATGTCAATCCGGTCAGTCGACAGCTTTGACTCACGATGGTATCTGTCAAGACGTCGTCGACTATCATCGTCTAGACGCTGTTGATCGACAACGTCTAGGATTCGTGGCGTACGGATGCCATCCTTGGCAACTATATCAATTTCGAGACACGCTGTTGCAGAGTTGCCTTCAGGCTTCGCCGCAACAGCCTTGAGAACGAGACAGTGTCGACCGACAACACCGGCCGCAGTTGTCAGACGTCGCGCGGTGACGATTCGACAGTACGACGTCGACGGCGCACCCAAATGGATAGTTTCGATGTCGAACAATTGTGGCTGACGATGATCACGCAGTGGTGATGATGTCATCGAAGCGACACACGACGAACACACGTCATCGCTAACGTTACCGTCGTCTCTTGCCGGCGTCAACGAATACATGACGTCACCAGTGACGTCGCGACTGCCGCCAGCAGAAATCCCATCGAACTCGTCGAGTACGAGACGTTCAGGCGCCGGCGCCGTCACGACGCCATTGTACGTCGCCTGCTCGAACTTCAAAACATTCGCCGGTTCAACGATCGATACTCGGATCGTATGGATCGACTGAGCGCGACGTCCGCGGAGTCCGACTATTGAGATCAACAGCTTGACATCGATCGAATGTCCTATAAGATCGATCGATATCGGTTGGGTGGTCACCAAGGCTGCGGCAACGTTTGACTGCCGAATTGAGAACAATTTCGCCGCAGACGGAGGGTCGACACCTACGATTTGGTAGCGGAACAAAATCGATGCCGTGTCCGTAGCACATCCTGATATCGGTCGTCGCCGTCTGATATCCCTGAGATCGATCGAAGAGTAAAGCTCACGAAACCCGGTCAGGATTTTCTTTGACTTCGACAGGCGGAGTGGGAGCGGAACTGTTTGCGGTCCTTTGCGGCGTTTACGCAACCGACAACGTTTCTTCGGCTCAAACGCATCATTGAGATCGAGAATATCACTGTTTGGTGGCAATTTATCAGCGATAACAATTGCATATGGCAGCGACCGTTCAACTTCTCGGCTTAGCCGTGGCAAGCGGTGTTCGTCAGCCAGGGAGGCTTTAGCACTACCAGCAAGGGTCTGACGAAACCATTGTATCCCTGGATCGATTGCCTCAAGATTATCATTTTCGTTCATCACGTCAGCAAGATCGCCGTTGGCAGTTGTAGCTGAAGTAGCAATAGCGCTAGTAGTAGCAAAACAAGTGGCAGTGCAACACAAGAGCAACAATACTGAAGTGACAATCAGCGATGACACGACACTAGTCGCAGGCGGCAGAAGCGACAAGTTGCGTCTTCTGTAACACAATGACGTCATAGTCGCAACTGATGACGTCATAGCTGCGACAGATGAGGACAACGTTATCGTGTTCAGGCACAATGGCACTACAACGGCGACGATGGCTGTGCATGACGTCATCACAACTGTGAACGATGTCATCACACACGTAAATAACGTCATCGCAACTACAAGTGACGTTATTACGAGCGCAAGTGACGTCACTCCAAATGCGATTTCGGCTGGTGACGTCGTCAGTCGCCGAAAAAACCTGAGATTCGATGATGTACCGCTATTGCTATGTCGTAGGCTAGAATTACGATTATGACGTGAGCGGAGACGGCAGGTGGCACCAAATTGAGGCAAGACTGGGTGACTCTTGGCAGAAAGAGTGTTTGCGGCAGGATCAATATCTTCAGAGTAGGCAGCAGGCGTAAAAACAGGATCAGCAATAATAGGAGTGGACGAAGCCAGAAGAATATTTCGTTGTCCAATTTTATTTTGAGTGTCGCTATTGCGGAACCAGTCCATTACTAACTCAATGACGTCAGCGTACATGCTTCCTCCTTTTAGACTCATTGAAAATATACACATCTACATAACTACGTAACTAAACACTATATATATTATGCTGTTTACATTAAAGCTCAATCACTAAAGCTTTAATTACATTATTAGCCATTATAACTCGTAAAAGCCGTCTAAAATATAAGCATTACACACGCGAATATGATTATGACCGAACCGAGTCATGAAATCAATATTATACACATGGCAGGGTTTCAACAGGAACTAAGTTTTACCTGAACAGAAACATGAATTAAATTTTTTTGCACAAGTCGAATTTGAAATAATTTTCTTCACCGAATTACCGTTGTGCTTTTTAGAAAACTAGCCAGAAGACGGCTTAAGAGAATTGTCAACAATTTTATAATCAAGTTCCGTGAATATATATGTATACGTATCAGGGTGCAATCGGAATTTCGATTCCGATTAGAATTCCGATTCAAAACGAGTTCCGATTCCGATTTCGATCGCACAATCAGTCGGAATTGGAATTTCCACATTTTTATTTTAGGCCTAATTGTTGTGATGTGTTGTATAAAAATTCTGCATCATTTGTCTATTAAATTGTTTTCGATGAGTTGACTTGTCAATAATTGATTGTAGTTTAGTTTGACAGAGCCAAAAATGATTGCCAATTTGTTCATGTGACGTTTTTTGAGAATTCTTGCCGGCATACATACACCCTAAATCAATATTATACTTGTTAACACAAATTATCCATATAGTTACAAAGTTTGTAGTTCCGATTCCGGTATTTGCTGTTCCGATTCCGATTCGGGTATAATCCAGTTGCGCTTTGCACCCTGATACGCATATAATGACTGTGTATGGCGTGTAAAAAAGTTACCTAAAACCTCAGTGACCGTCAAAGTACACTACGTATTAGCCTAAGCCATCAAACCCCTCAATTGTGCAACCAACAGTGTATACGCTATATCCGGTCAATATCCGGTTCCAGCAAAAAAATCACTATCCGGCTCTGGTAGCCAGAAACTTAGTATCCGTTGGCCGCACCCAGACTACAAGTCCAAGCCGACAAGCAGATTAATTCAGTAGCCTGTGGTGCTTTTTAAAGCCCCCCCCCCGCCCTCCCTTGGCTACGAGCCCTAGCACAACACCCCCAACACACAGCTGCGATTAACAAACGAAGGAATCAAACCTATTTATGACAGGGTAACCCAATATATATCTATAAACATCACTGCGACCCAGCTAAATTTGCACGCAACGCCAGGAACTTGCATGCAGGTACTGCAGTCACAAATTAATACACCCCCATTTAATATATCAAAGCATATACACAGGTATACATTAATGGCAGTTGTAAAATAATAACTAAACATAGATGTCCGGGTATAACTCGGGCCTGTAGCCAGGGGAAATAGGCCACGAGAGACTCAGACCCGCCCCCTTGAAAATTTCGGGAGTCCCCTAGAAAGTTTTCAAGCTTGCTTGTAACTCATTGAAAACCCTTGAATGCCCCTCCTGAATAATTTCTACGGGCCTGGTATAACCGGACGTTTGCCTCCGGCTAAGATTCCGGTAGAATTCTGTCGGCGGTTCCGGCAATTTCGGCAGAGAAATTATCTATAGCTCTATATGAACTAGGCAGGGTGCAACCGGAATTACAATTTACCGGAACCGGAACCGGAATTTGAAAATTTTACCGGAACCGGAACCGGAAAGTGAAAAATGCATTTCACCAAAAATTTCATTTTAATCTTATTTTTTGCTCTATTATTTGTGAAATAACCTTAGTCGAACATAGGTATTTATTTTATTTGTTGTATTTTAGATTTTCGTCGTCGACTGAAGTGAAATCCACCATCAATGGCTTATATTCGGAATACAAGTGGCTTTCTAAAGAGATTCTTAAAGATTAGCAAAGTTAAAAAAACGGCCAAATTATAACACCGGAATTTTTAAATCCGGTAAAAATTTACCGGAACCGGAACCGGAAGGTGAAAAAATGCCGGAACCGGAACCGGAACCGGAATTCCGGTTGCACCCTGGAACTAGGACCATGTATATAGAACAGGGCCGGAACGTTTTCCAGCGAGACTGCAATAGAGTAAGCTTAAGCTTTTAGACTAATTTTTTGTTTAGGCTTAGGCTAAGGCTTAGCAATATGCTTATACTGCTGTGCCGGCCCTGTTCTATACATTGGCCATGAATTGAATCGCTCAGTAAGTTCGACTTTAAATTTTGGTACAATTTTGAGGAATTAACTGTCTTGATTTCATTAAAAAATAATCCTAAACCAAACTGGTTTAACATCACATTACAGATAATCAGGGTGCAACCGGAATTCCGGTTCCGGCATTTTTTCACCTTCCGGTTCCGGTAAATTTTTACCGGATTTAAAAATTCCGTTGTTATAATTTGGCCGTTTTTTAACTTTGCTAATCTTTAAGAATCTCTTTAGAAAGCCACTTGTATTCCGAATATAAGCCATTGATGGTGGATTTCACTTCAGCCGACGACGAAAATCCAAAATACAACAAATAAAATAAATACCTATGTTCGACTAAGGTTATTTCACAAATAATAGAGCAAAAAATACGATTAAAATGAAATTTTTGGTGAAATGCATTTTTCACTTTCCGGTTCCGGTTCCGGCAGTTTTTCACCTTCCGGTTCCGGTAAATTTTTACCGGATTTAAAAATTCCGGTGTTATAATTTGGCCGTTTTCTTAACTTTGCTAATTTTTAAGAATCTCTTTTGAAAGCCACTTGTACTCCGAATATAAGCCATTGATGGTGGATTTCACTTCAGCCGACGACGAAAATCCAAAATACAACAAATAAAATAAATACCTATGATCGACTAAGGTTGTTTCACAAATAATAGAGCAAAAAATAAGATTAAAATGAAATTTTTGGTGAAATGCATTTTTCACTTTCCGGTTCCGGTAAAATTTTCAAATTCCGGTTCCGGTAAATTGTAATTCCGGTTGCACCCTGCAGATAATAAATGCACACACATCCCCCCGTCGACAAACCAAGTTGAAAGACTACTTTTCTCTGTTCTACACTTGTTTCAACGCTCGATGCCTGTTAACATGAATACGACAATTCCTCGCCCGAAAACTTGTCGCTCAATAGTACTCGAAAGCCGACTAATACATCTAACCACAATCCTAAGCGTAATCCTAATCCTATGAATAATTAATGACGACGAATTGTCGAGTCGATGAAATTTCGGATTACAAGTTGTCGGTCCACGAGTTGTCGGGCGACGAATTGTCGAGTCGATGAAATTTCGGATTACAAGTTGTCGGTCCACGAGTTGTCGGGCGACGAATTGTCGAGTCGATGAAATTTCGGATTACAAGTTGTCGGTCGACAAGTTGTCGGGCGACGAATTGTTGTGATACCTGTTAACACACATATATGGCCACCAAACGGAACCATCCAACCCAAACTTTTGCGTTGGTATTTTATGGAAAATGTAGTTCGCTTCGCTGACAAAGCTTCTTCTACGGTTACACTATTACATAATCGGCAATTTCGTGCGAAATTTTTAGGTCCGCCACCAACAACACTTTCAAAATTCGCAATTACGCTCTTATCGCACGAAAACATGCTATTTGTCCCATAACATTTCTAGAACCACCTCGAATAATCCCTGTCAACCCCTTGTTTTCAATGGCTAAGTAAATGGATACCCTCCCCCTCGGCATATCACCACCCCTAAACGTAAGTGTCATTTTCCTTCGATGTCCAGCAGGTATACCGAATTAGTCTAATTAAATTTGCCCCTCCCTAAATTTGGCTTACCCTGGTAAAATTTGAATCCTTATTCGTACCTGAACTATACCCATTTTGAATACGTCGACACCTGACAAATTATACGATGTGACAAAGTTTGTACGATCCATGATATATATTTTAGCTAAATAACGCTTGACAAAAGTTACGCAAAGTAAGCCTAACTATTTTAAGCTATCGCAGTATTTCTGTGGTCAAAATGTCGCTAGTCTAGTTTTCCCTATGAGAAAGACTATGCTAGCCGTAGACCCTTACACAAACCACGGGGCAGCTGTCAATAGCAAAGCGAGCAAGATTTACACAGGTGGCAAGGAAAATTTGTCCAAAAACAAACCTCCTTTAATGCTGCCGATTCAACGTTCGAATATCCGGTTCCGGTTTCATATCCGACAGGAAACCGACTCAGTGTCCGATATAAACCTACCGGATACAGGATATTGGTGGTTGCGGTTCTGAATATCATACGGCTGGTTATTACGTGTGGAAATACAGACATTCTGCTGATTCTGCTGTAACTGCATTTCAGAACAAGTCAACAGGCTTACAGTTTCTGGCATAGAAGTGAAATGAAGAATCCGAGCTAACCTCAAATTTTAAATCAGCTAACACTAACAGCGCATCAATTTCAATGCTACGTATATCCGGTTAACATCCGGTTCAGTTAAATTAATATCCGGCTGATTTTTGTCCCTAAATAGTTTTGCCTATACCAGCGTGGCACCGAATCTACGATTTGACCGAATCCGGTTCCGAATCCATTGTTAATTTGCCGAATCCGAATCCGAATCTCTTGCATGTTGCAAATTTCAGTTATATCTATAATTTATTTCAGAATATCAACGCAATGCCAGCCGTATACCTTTTAAACGTTAATATATTTTGTACCCGACCTCAGTTTTGAGATTTATGACCTGAAACAAAATTTTTTATTAATACAACAAGATATTTAAATTTTCATTGCTTAAAACTGAAAACAAACATATTACCGAACGCTGTTGAACTCGACTTTTTCACAATCGAATCCGAATCCGAACCACAAGTTTTTGCCGACTCGGAAATCCGAATCCGAACATTTGTCGCCACCCTGGTACACACATATACAGCAGAATTTTCAAAACATAAATAAAATCAAATTTAGAATCACTAAAATAATAAACACCCCCCTTTCCTGAAAAAATACTATGACCGCCAGTGGCGTCTACCAATCCCTATACATTTCAATAATTAAAAAAATTTCAAAACCCATCCTAGAAATCCCTTCGGGAGCTGGAACGGAGACGGCGAAAGAAACAATTGCTGGGCTTATTTACTGTATTAAAATTCGACATATGATGAACGACAACTCTAATCAATACATATATATGTACGGGCCCGTAGCCAAGGGGAACCAGGAGGGGGGACTCGTCACCCCTGGAAAAATTGTGCCCCCCCCCAAAAATTTCGGCCACCCCTGTAGAAATTCGGGCTCCACTAGAAAATTTTCAACGCTGCTTATAACTCATTAAAAACCCTTGAATCCCCTCCTGAACATTTTTAACCCTCCCTTAGCAAAGGTGAGCTGGCTACGAGCCTGCGTACATACTTGCATCTTGAAAATTTTGACCTCGAGGCGCCGCAAGAAATTCTCTGTGACCACAACAAATAACTAAACCCTAACGCTAAATATTGTCCACGTCCAAGTTTAAGGCCACGCCAACTTTGGGGGGTACTGTCCCTCAATAACACCACTGCCAACGCCCCTCAAAATAGTTGATAGACCTACCTAAATAACATATATATTATATACAGTACTTTACCCCCTAGGGTGTTATGTACAACCAATAACTTGAATTAAACTCGTTAAGTAATGCAGTCTTGAACAACTCAATACATGTTATTGTACTAAAGCGCTGATACACAGTTGCATCCGAGTCCAGGTATTCCGGTCCGATTATTTTCGCCAAAAAATTCCGTGTCAGAGTCCGTAATTTGCATTTTAATTAATTGCAACTCGAAGAGATGGGTTCACAGTATAATGGTTTGAAGTTTGGATTTTCATCAACCAAACATTAATTTTAAGGGACCAGAGGGAGCGGTTCATGGACTACACGAGATAAAAGCGAAAATCATCATATGAGGGACAAGACAGGGATCGACCGGATATTAATTTTACCGGAACCGGATTGCAAATTTCGTACCGGAACCGGAACCAAGATATAAATCGGATATAGGCTATAAATTTGTGTGGATTTAAGATTAACTTTTGGTTTGGAATCTTCATTCCATGTCAGTGTCCACTCTTGACATTGTTATACCCTAACGACAGCCGCAAAAATACAAACCTTTGGGCGTAATTTTTGGTGATTCCAAAGCTTTCAGGTTCCAAACCAGTCGATAAATGCAAACGAATATGTATTTTAGCAAATTATTAATTCGCATTTGACTAAAAAAATTCCATAATTTGGAACACAGTCTACACTGTAAATTCCGATGAGTTGATTAATCTACTCATAGAGACATTTGGTTATTTCTGGTTATTTTGTAAATTTGATAGAGTTTTAGCCACAAAGCCTAACGGTTCAACTGTTCACCAAAAAATCCTGCATCCTCTAGACAGATCATTATCTGAAATATATGTGTTTACACAAAACCAGGATTCGACCGGATATTAGTTTACCGGATATTACACCACACCGGATATAGCATGTAAATATGAATCATTATTGAAGAAAGTAAATGAAATCGCACAAACGTATACGTATGTTTACTGGCTTAAGATTAATTGTTAGCTTGCATTTTTCAATCTATTTCAGTTATCTGTTGACACCCTACATATATCCGTTGACACCCTACATACTTATATATCAGTGTTCCAACAGGAATTAAATTTTGTGCGATCAGGAACTAAATTTATTTGCAGGAACAGGAACAGGAACGGGGAATTTGAAATAATTTTCATCACCGAACTTCTGTTGGACTTTTTAGAAAAATTGTCACAAATGGCTTTAACAAATTTTCAGCAATTTCATCATCAAGTTTAACGAGAAAACACCCCAGAAAGAGTTTAATAGCAAAATTGAAGTAATTCCAACATTATTCATGTCAAAATAACAATTTTTCAAACACAAAGTTTTCCATATTCCAATGATTAGCAATAAATTGCCACAAAACCGTAATTCCGGTTCTTGCATCTTTGAATACAGGAACGTCAACAAGAAATGAATTTTTTCCGGAATTCCAGCCGGAACACGAATTCCACTTTTGAACTCCGCTATATGTACCGGGTACATATACCGTTCCCCCTAAAAACTCTCACATCAAGCAGTATTATTCTTTTTTTTGCCGTAAAAGAAAGTTTGGTCGTTAAGGTTCCAAATATATTTACGTACCATGTACCATTTCAAAATATTCCAAAATATAACTCAACATCCGCAACAAAACTTCACTTATAATAGCATCATATCTTCAAAACACACGTTTGCGTACAATTTCGCACAAATCTTCATCTCAAAAACCAAACCAGAAAACAAAACAACAACAATAATAATCATATATTAAAAAGTAATAAATGATACATATAACCAAAACACACTATAACCCACCCATTAACCAGACGCCCGTCGAAATTTCAACCAGTATCCTCCGCTGGCTGGCTGGCTGGTAACAATCGCCAAAAAACCTACAAACCAAAACCCAAATAATTCAACGGGATTTACAACTGAATCAAAATAAACAAAACCAGAAACAAATTTCCAGTTTGAAAATTTCAAAAACAGTCGAAAGAAAAAGTAGTGCACAACTAACAACAGCCCATATGGGCCAGTAGCCAAGGGGGGGGGGGGGCTGAGCCTCCCCCCGGATATATTTTGTGTCCCCCCTAGAAAATTGTCAACCTTGCTTGTAACTCATTAAAAGCCCTTGAATGCCCCTCGTGAAAATTTTTTAGCCCCGCCCCAACCACTAGCAAGGTGAGCTGGCTACGGGCCTGAGGCCCATATTATATACTTAATCAAGGCACGTGTACGTAGCTGGCTGTGGGCCCGTAGCCAAGGGGAAAGGCCCAGGGGAGGCTCAGCCCCTCCTGAAAATTTTTTAGCCCCTCTAACGAGGTGAGCTGGCTACGGGCCTGGACGGCTTTTAAGAAGGCTGCCCTCAAACCCTCAGCATAGCTTGATTCTTTTACTTTGAAATATAAGATTTACCGATAATAATAATAATAATAATAATAAAAATAATAAATAACAACAACAACAACAACAACAATAATAATAATAAATAGTAATAGAAAAACATTGAAAATTATGTTCTTGTGTTAAAATAAGATTCCGAGATAAAAACAAATACATGCTAAATATTGAAGAAACATCTGTCTCACGTATTTAAAACTCAACTGCAATTTTGAGTCGTAAGTATGACGACGACTACGCTGATGTGCGTTGCAAACCAAAAAACTGGTAGCCAGAATGCAACCGGATATCGGATCCGGGCCAACGATGACCGGTCCCAGTTGAAAACCAAGACCTGCGACTAAACGAGACCGGCCATAAAACGTCTCAGCTTCGGCCAATGTTTGGTCATAACCGAAAACAATTAAAATTGTCACAATAAATTATTTTTAATGCTTTTTTCATAGCTTTTTTGTGTTTCCACAGTTTTTTTTGAGTTTTTTCACAATATCAACTCGTAATTATTGTGTAACTATGAAAATTTTTACATATTCACATCGAAATTCTACTTATCAGGCATCGCTTACTTCAACAATACAGCCGTCTATTCGCTGAACGTTCGACTTTTGGTCCCGGTTGTAAACCACCGCGACTCAAAAAACCAACACCGAGACCTGGCAAAAACCGAGACTTGTCCAGGCCAAGACTCCCATTAGCTGGCTTTCTCGGCCTCCGAAAACAAATTTTGACCCGAGCCATTCGCAAATTAACACAAATTACACAACCTGTTTTCACAAAAACTGTTGCGCTTTGCCAGATGCAACATATTCGAAACGATATTCGCTCCCAAACCGTGAAAAAATCTGTGTAAAAATATTAACCAACCATGATCCTAAAAAAAGGTTATCAAAATCGGTTCAGCCGTTCCTGAGATTCGTTTCGGACGGACAGACGGACGGACGGACGGACGGACATCCACCTTTCGACCCCAAAGTACAAAACAGAAAAACGCTTCGCGAAACTCCGAGCTTCGCTCAATAATGCTGTGGTGACGCAATATTCGAAGCCATTTCAGTGTAAATCCACACAAAATTTCTGATGGGGGGTCCACGCGATACAGAACAGTTGAAAAAACTTTCGTGGAACGAAGCGAGCCAGAAGCTAAACGGCACGTTTAGTATCAAATCTTAGCATAAATTTTGATTACGACAGCGATCTTTGCCTAAATTGGCTAGGGTGGTAGTCCGCGATCGGGACTATGGGGCGTAGATTGCACTGCTTGCTGCACAATTCTGGTCCCAAAGTTTAACTTTTAAACACCAGCCCATTGGCTATAGCATAGTAAGCTTATACCTATGGATACTCTGCCCTACTTCCAGGTGGATAACATCCGGCGAACACTCGAGATGTGGCTCGTCTGATGATCCGGTTCCGAATTCGGTTTAAAATTTTGCAATCCGGTTCCGGTTCAAGCTTTTCCACAACAAAACACATCCTATATTTCACTGTAATATAAAAGCATTTGCTTGGCGATACCAAACCCGGAACCGGATAACGATGATTTTAGCCGACGCGCTAATCCGGAACTATTAGTTGGGTATCCGGTCGGATCCGACGCGAGACCTTCAGGCTTTATTAGAAACCACCGACAGATTTTACACCAATACGTACTGCGTGCAACCAGAGTCTATTTTTCCGGCGATGGACGATCCATACGTCAACTCTAGTGAAAAAAAGACTAAAACAGCAATTAATTGCCTTCAGAAATCATTGCATCCGAGACCGAGATTCTTCGCTTATATCCCACATCATCCGTAAAAATGAACCACATCCTAAACGTCCAATAAATCTTAAACCAATCTATTTGGTGGCAGATATAGCGCTTTTCTGGACACAAATCTCCACGCACTCTCCCCACCATCCCTTCCACAACCCGTCTAATATACAAGTTGCATCTTCGAAACGCTGAAACTACAAGCCAATGTAACAATCAGGTCCGTAACAGTAGTATAAGCATATTCCTAAGTCTAAGGCGTAATGCTACGCTTATATTTAAAAACTTGAGCCGAAGAAAAAAAATTAGTCTTAAGGTTACGCCTACTCCAATAGCAGTCCCACGTCAAAACCGCCCACCCCTGATCTATAAATGGGCCAAAATATAGAGCACCACAACTCTGTTACCCCAAGCAGACCAAGAGTACCAATAGCTTAAAGAGCCATGCCTCA
Source organism: Enoplolaimus lenunculus (assembly GCA_030248215.1). Classification (NCBI taxonomy): domain Eukaryota; kingdom Metazoa; phylum Nematoda; class Enoplea; order Enoplida; family Thoracostomopsidae; genus Enoplolaimus; species Enoplolaimus lenunculus. Next base: position 53,534 of record JASANG010001444.1, on the reverse strand, counting down.
ACCAGGCAATACACAAGCATACGTTATGCATTAACTACACATCCAGTTCAAGTATAAATATATATATATATATATATTCAATAGTATATACTAAGGGTCGGGGCACTATACAAGGGGTTACCTCGGACCCGTAGACAGAATGAGCAATAAGGGGACTCAGCACTTCGACCCCGATAAACTTTGCCACCCCCTAGAATATTTTCAAACCTTGCTTGTAAGTCATCAAAACCCGTGTGTTCCCGTTCTAATAAAGTTTTAGCCCACCCCTAGCAAGGCGAGTTGACCACAGACCTGAGTTATCTCCTCGAAATCTGTTGAAATACGAAATAAAGCAATTTTAATATATACGCTTTGTAATTACCTGCTGGATCGTAAAGATCGAAAATCATTTTCACACCAACAAAAACCATTTATATAACGTAACGTCCCTGACATCCCGAAATGAATTCCTGGGCCCATATTCCCAAACTCCCTGGGTATAACCTTGGTATATATTCAGCATAAATGTATACATTGATTATAGATACATATATCCGACATATTAACAGATATAAACCGCTTTATATACTTAAGTGTACCAATCATACCCGTCACATCAACAATAAATACATGCACAAAACAACATAAATAGATATATTATTAAATTGAACAAGCAACATGGCACTTCATACGGGCCCGTAGCCAAGAGGACGTTCAGCCCACCTGGAAACGTTTTGGCCCCCGCCTAGAAAAATTTCAACTTTGCTTGTAAGTCATTGAAAACCCTTAAATGCCCCTCCTAACAAATTTTTAGCCCCCTCTCGCAAGGTGAGCTGGCTACTGGCCTGACTCCATAACCGCCTTGGCCGAGTGTAACTAGCGGGTGGGCGGATGGCTAAACGATGAGTACTTGCAAATGATGACACATTTTAAGCAATGTTTACCGTGAACGTTGTGTCTATTATTATAACACTATTAACCGCAAACGGTCCCGCAGCCAAAGGGGGCGCACCACACGTGCCTGGTACCTTAAACAAACCCCCTCTTAGAAACTTTCCAACCTTGCTAGTAAATCATCGAAAACCCTTGTATGCCCGTCCTGAAAATTTTTTTTCAATCCCCTCGTAGCAAAGTGAGTCGGCTACAGGCCTGACCGCAAAGCTACTATATACCTACTCACAAACTCAACCGGTGTAATCCTGACGGAACCCCAAAATACGTTGGTTCTTTGCCCAGCGTCCTTCCAACTCTCAACAGGCAGACGTAGCCAAGACATTACAAAACCGATTTAGCGGTAACATCCGCACTTTTTATTATGAGTACTGGCGCCAGCACTGCAAAAAATTGCCGATTCTTTGCCGATACTTTTTGCACAAAACAATGAGTTGGAATGCTATCAATTTCACTTTTTGGGGTTATCAGTGCATCTGTTCTGGAACCATCATACGTCTGGCGTTTGAACGGGTTTTCGGATATCCTCCACCAGTCGGAGCTGCCCAAAAATGGACGGATTTTAAACTTTTTTGCATATTTGAGCTGAACTTTGAAAAATTTGATTTTTAAAATCCCATGGTCCAAAGGTCCCCAAAGGGATCCAAAAAAATTTGTCGAAAAGTTATACAAATTAATACGTATAAACCATTCGAAGCAGCTGGCGAAGCTAAGTGGAAAGGGCTTAAATTTTCCTCAATCAAACCTCTGGCTAACGAATCACGGTCGAATAACTGATTTAGCGCCGTCCCAAATAGTTGGCAGTGCGCCAAATCAGTTATTTGATCATAACTCGTTAGTCAGAGGTCAGATGAAGGAAAATTTAACACCATTCAACTCAGCTCCGCCGGCTGCGTCGAATGTTGCATAATTTGCCTAACTTTGTTTACAAAACAAATTTTTTGGGTGCCAAGAAGGTGGTACCTCGGACCTGAAAAATCAAATTTTTCAAAAATTCAAATTTTGGTGTGAAATGATTACCGCATGTCATGAGAAGCTCAAATATGCAAACCTTTTTAAAATCCGATCATTTTTGGGCAAACTCCGGCTTGGGGGGGACGATAACCGAAAAGACCCCCCCCCCAGGAACCTGTCATACCTCTTGCGGTTTCATTTGAAACAATTAATTAAAATGAACCGTTCTCATAAAATTATAACCGCTCGTGGTTGCAGTTATGGTTGACGTCTTCGCATTTATAATGATGTAATTTATTAACCCTAACGGTTCTATTAGCATTATGTATTACAACTGGACCCGGCATCAGCATCGGCGGCATCGGCAAAATTTCAAAGTAAAAATCGAGCATCGGCACAACTTTTGATATCGGCACATCACTACTAAATGCTGAACTATACAGTCAGCCGCTGAAACCGGACTCAATCTAAACCTAAACGGCGTACCAAGTAGGGCCTAAAATGGTCTCAGTTTCTTAACCGCAGGCTTCCACCCATGTCCATCTCAAACACAAAAAATTCTTCACCAATTTATTGGAACAAAACCCGTTCAAAACCTTTCGAGATGTCAGCTCAGTCTACCCTAAGGGTATATACAAACCTGAACCGTATACGACTTCGAACATGTATATACAATTTCAATTCTCTATTTTCACTCAATATATGGCTCATGTTACTTTTAACGCCGTCCCGGTTTCTGGTGGGTGTGTAAAAAGAGTAGGCTTACGTTCTAGACTACATTTTTTGCTTAGGCTTAGGCGTAGGAATAAGCGTTTGCAACGTTTAGGCTTAGGCTTAGGAATACGCTTTTTCAACGTTTAGGCTTAGGCTTAGGAATACGCTTTTGCAACGCTTAGGCTTATGAATACGCTTTTGCAGCCTTTCTAGGAATACGCTTTTGCAACGATTAGGCTTAGGCGTAGGGATACGCTTTTGCAACGTTTATGCTTAGGCTTAGGAATACGCTTAATCCACTGGTACGACTATAAAAGTAACATTAGCCCAATATATAATATATAATGTATACATTATTTATACTGAACTCCACAAACTATTAGTTACACACCCTCAAGTATAAACACAAACGAAAAAAACAACAACACCATACGGGAGCGAGATAAACCTGGCTATAGCAATTTCATATTTCCACAATTCGCATTCGTCATAATAAAACAGGCAACATCAGCCAACAACAGGTTACGAGTTTCTCTTTTTCCTACTATAAATAAAGCATACACACAAACACAGAAACAAGGACGACAGATCGAAAGCACACTTCAAACCAGGTTACCACCCTCACGACACGCGACACCATAAGCATTCCGGCCAATGTTACTTTGAGGGGCGTAACAGTAGATTAAGCGTATTCCTAAGCCTAAGCCTAAGCGTTGCAAAAACGGGTTCCTAAGCCTAAGCCTAAGCAAAAAATGTAATCTAGAATCCAAACCTACTCTTTTATAGACCCACCAGAAACCTGGACGCCCCTTAAAGTAACATGGGCCAGCATTCCATTGCCAGCCAGACCAGAACTCCGTATACCGGATATTTGCGGATGTGGTTCCAAATATCATAAAGCTGCTGATTACATGCGGAAATACTTGATATTTCGCTGAGACTGCATTTCCTGGCAAATCAACAACTTCCAAAACTGACATGAAACGAGAAATTCATTTCGGCACACTCAAACACTACCAACAGTGAACAAATTTATATCCTATATCCGGTTAACATCCGGTTCCGTTTTCGGCACGAAATTTACTATCTGACTCCGGTTCCGCCATCCAGTAATACTTATATCCGATCGACGCGTAGCTCTAACACTATTACGTATCCCCAGAACCCAGAATAACGGTTACCCAAACGTAGAGTTCAACTGTACTGGAAAACCTAAGTATTCATTGAACGAAACCAACAAAAGAGGGGGTGGCTACAAGACTTATAATCCCCTTTTCATCAAACTACTAATATACACAACACTTCAAGCTCACCGACCATTTGCTAAATATAATGAACCACCAAACAGCAACATACCTCACCCCCTGACAAAATTCCCAAAACCAAAACACTCGACCCTCCCATAATCCTACTAACCGTTTTTCATCTCCCCTTTCATTCTCTTCAGTACCATCGCATCCCACCAATTCGACTCAACAACAGTTCGCATACATGAATTATAATTTGATTTCGTTCGCTTGAGTTCAAAACAGTTTTTCGTTTCTTCGCTTCAAACTTTATGAAAATTATTTTCACAACTCAACCGAAGACAAGAAAGACCACCCGAGTGTCAGTTTCAACGTTATCTTCAACAATAATAGCTCCAAGCGAAAAACGTACCAACAAGGTGTCATAAAAATCATTCGGGTCAGGCCTGTAGCCTGCTCACCTTGCTCATGGGGTGTAAAAAATTTTCAGGAGTGGCATACAATGGTTGTCGATATGTCTTACAAGCAAAGTTGAAAATTTTCCAGGGTGTAGATAGAATTTTTCGACGGTTCGATATAAACAGAAACTTTGACACTAAATAACGTGAATATAATCGTATGAGCCATGGGAGGGGGCACGAGTTGTAACACTCGAGAAAATTTTCGACGTTATAAGCAGGGTGCAACCGGAATTCTGGTTCCGACATTTTTTCACATTCCGGTTCCGGTAAATTTTTACCGGATTTAAAAATTCCGGTGTTATAATTTGGCCGTTTTCTTAACTTTGCTAATTTTTAAGAATCTCTTTTGAAAGCCACTTGTACTCCGATTTGAAAGCCACTTGTACTCCGAATATAAGCCATTGATGGCGGATTTCACTTCAGTCTACGACGAAAATTTAAAATACAACAAATAGAATAAATACCTATGTTCGACTAAGGTTGCTTCACAAATAACAGAGCAAAAAAATACGATTAATATGAAATTTTTGGTGAAATGCAGTTTTCACTTTCCGGTTCCGGTTCCGGTAAAATTTTCAAATTCCGGTTCCGGTAAATCGTAATTCCGGTTGCACCCTGGTTATAAGGTCGCTAAGGACGCAGCCACTACTGATTTAGACGTCAATAATCAACCCCTACTTGGGATTTTGGCAAATATGGTTTTCAGATACCCTTTTCAGTGTGCACCACAAGAAACTGCGTTTCGAAATTTTCATACCCGTCGCTTTCCAAAATCCTAGCTACGCCCATGAGCCTCAACATCGGCGGTACGAGCCAGGACCGCAATGAGAGGCGCCACGCCACACCCTTTACGCTTTTAAAATAATCACAGTGCCAAGAACAATACGAAACATCTAACAAAATATATACCTAACAACCTACCATCAAAATAGCTTACACTGAACAACTTGAATCTAACTTTTAGCAGAATGCGTACTTTATCAAATATTAAATTGAAATTATTTTACCAACCATAACCAAAGGTGACAGATTTCAACCGGAATTCCAGCAAAAATTCAATTCCTGTTCCTGTTTTTTGCATTAAAAGATGCCGAATCCGGAATTTTCACGGTTTTGAAACAAATTATGCCTAATCATTTAAGCATTGGAAAGTTGTTGTTGTTGTTCGAAAAATTATTATTATTTCGAAATGAATGTTTTTGCAATTAGTTTTCAACTTTGTTAATAAACGATTTCTGATGTGTTTTCGCAAAACTTGACGATGAAATAGCTGGCAATTCACTTAAACCATTTTTGGCAAGTTTTCTGAAAAGTCGAACAGCAATTCGGTGATAAAAATTATTCCAAATTCCAGTTATTGTTCCTGCAAAAATTCAATTCCTGTTCTTGTTCCGGCAATATTTAGTTTCTGTTCGAACCGTGTCAAAGGTATATATAGTTAATTAAACAAATACAATCAGGGTGCGACCGGATACTAATTTACCGGACCCGGATCATACAGCTATTGACTTTTTTGCCGGAACCGGATACAGGAATTGAGTTTTTGGCGCAAGCGGAACTGAATACCGGATATTGCATGTGTTGAAATAGTATTTTTAGCGTACTTACGGTTTTCATTTGTTATAAAGTTCATAATTGCTGCGGATAAACTTAAATTATTTAATGCAAAAATGTGTTTAACTCGCGCTCGCTTATATCAGTTAAAAGTTGCTGAAACCGCATCGAAACTTGAACTTCTTGACTTGCCCGGAAATGTAATCACATCAAGATATTATAGATGCTTAGTTGTAAAAATCAGTTTTATTATATTCGGCACCACATTCGTAAATATTCAGTATCCGGCAGGTTTATAACAGATACCAGAACCGGATACGGATATTAGTTTTGCCGGATATTAAACCGGAACCGGATATCCGGTCGCACCTGATATATAGATTCAGACCGTTGGCTTAGTACATCAAAATTTACCACAAAATAGCAAAACATATTTAATATAAATATAGTATATTTTATGGATGTTCCGATACCAAAATTTTTGTCGATGCCAATTCTTATTTTAAAATTTTTGCCGATGCCGATTCTTATTTTAAAATTTTGCCAATGCCAAAATTTTTGCCGATGCCGATTCTTATTTTAAAATTTTGCCAATGCCAAAATTTTTGCCGATGCCGATACCGATGCCACTTCTTATTTTAAAAGTTTGCCGATGCCGATTCTTATTTTAAAGTTTTGCCGATGGCGATTCTTATTTTAAAATTTTTGACGATACCGATTTTTATTTTGAAATTTTGCCAATGCCGATTCCTATTTTGAAATTTTGCCGATGCCGATTAATCGGCACATCCCAAGTTTAGTTTAAACAAATATTTTTTGTTTTAAACATTTTAAGCATATTCATCTTCTCGCACAAACTCATTTCTCAGATTGACTTCCGCATACGTTCGTCGAAAACCTAGACTCATCACAGCTATCACATCTCCACACATACTTAATGCTTTTTGGCCACGCCAAACCTCAAAAACCAACAAACCGCTCACAATAACGCAATGACCTTTCAAGCGAACCATTTTCCTACTTCGTCAAATCTCACCATGCCACCGTCAACAATGAAACAAACCCCACCATAATCACGGGCCGGCGTTACGATACTCAGCCCTCCCAAACAGGTCTGACGGTGCCCAACAAAATGTTCCACAGCCTAACTTCGTGATCCGCAAAAAAAATTTTTAGTTTCCCAAGGCGAGGCCGCCCCCAAGGCTCGGACTTCCCACAGGTCGAACCCCCCAATGGGCAGGTTTCAGAGACGCTTCCGCCGGTACTGACCATAATAATGCATAAACACATAAATTATACCTAACTTCACTCTCGTGCAATAATAATTATTTTCCAAACACCAAAATCGCTCATTCGAAATAAACAATCGCCAGCGAATATTCTCGTCTTATACCGGTCACATAAACCCAACCCTGTACCGCAAAGGTTCGTGTACCTCTCTCTCTATCTCTCTCTGTCTCTCTGAACTCAAAGACAGATTTCATTTCTTAGCTAACACAACCTAAAGTAGCCCTATTAGCATTGGACACTGCGCAGCTTTTGGCGTTTGTGACCAAATTACCGTCATAACTAGCCAACACCGCTTACCTTTTCTCGAATACTATATCCTATCTATGAACAACGCAACTAAACTATTTTGCCTACTGCCTTCTAGATATCTATCGAGTAGTTCGCTTTGCCAGCAGACCCACCCTACTCTCAAGAGTCTTCATATGTGCTCGACAACTAAAGAATGGCGGCGTTGTGTTCTTGGCACATAAACAAAACAACCCAAGTATACATATATAGGCGTAGTAAATAACAACAAACAACAAAAACAACAAACACCAAAAACAACAACAACATAACAACAACAATAACAATAATAATAATAATAAAAATAATAATACGTAATAATATATAATAATAATAATAATAATATATAATAATAATAAAAAATAATAATAATATATAATGATAATAATAATCATAATAATAATAATAAACAATAATAACAAATGCACCCCTTATGGAGAAAAACAATTTCCCATTCCTGAAACCAGCAATTGCGGTGACACCAAAAGCGAGACGTATACATAACCGGACGTAACCAAAACAACGAGTAGTGTCTCCCACTGATGAAAAACGCATAATTTCTCACGGGTACTAAACACACTACAATCCACCCTATAGCAATACAGATAGAAATAGCTTTCGGCAACAGTCCGACCGGCGCTATTTCTTAACGACTTCAACAAAATGTGTTTAGACACAGGTTTGTTTGTCGGGCAACACGGCGGACAACCATTTCCGGCGCGTTGTATTTGTCCTTCTGTGGCGCCGTCCTTCGGTTATATTTACAAATAGTACGCATAGCAATCCGGGCACCGTACGGCAATTAGCATACGATGTCACACGGCGCTGAACAGCATTAAGGTCAGCAAACGGTATAACGCCGCACGTACAGTAGATTACATCTCGTCCAAGGGTCAAAATCGGATTTCCGGATCCAAATGCGGAAGTACGGTATTTTACAGTCGGCCCATGTATAGAACCAGTCCGGAACAGTATAGTATTAGCATATTCCTAAACCTAAGCATAAGCTTTAGCCTAAGCAGAAGGATGAGCCTATTCCTAAGCCTAAGTCTAAGCAAAAAGTAAGTCAAAAGCTCAAACTGACTCTATTACAGCCCCGCCGGAAAACGATCCGGCCCTGTTCTACACATGGGCCTTACAGACTTTGGTTCAGGCATGAAATACCACCATATATTAGTCATAGCAACAGTGGATGATGCCTACTTCAACAAGAGTATGCAACTTGGTATATTCTTTGTAGGAAAGAATGTACCCGGCACGCGTCGCGATTTTGGCCGACCCCTTTTATTTAAAGGGGGGTTGAACCCTGTGCGAACCACGGCACTTTATGTATCCGCTATTAAAAATGCTCCGTTTAGTCTAATTTAGGGGTATTGCGTGTGGTAGCGACCCCCTCTCTAAATACGGGGGATCAGCCAAAAACGCAACGCCCGGTGGTACATTTTGTACCATGCGGAACTACAAGAGTTGCATACTCTTGTATCGTGCTTGTATCGTTTAATATTGGTCATAACCATCGCAACAATTTAGCCATATCACAGGGTGCAACCGGGATTCCGATTCAAAATCGAAATTGTCATTTTTCAGCGTTTCTAACCTATTTCATTTGCATTAAAGTGTCTCATAACCGGTGCTTATATCAGTTCCCAACTCACATTGCCTATATATGGCATGGAAATTATGGCCAATGCTACTTTTAGGGGCGTAACAGTAGATTAAGCGCATTCCTAAGCCTAAGCCTAATCGTTGCAAAAATGTGATCCGACGCCTAAGCCTAAGCAAAAAATGAAATCTAGAATCTAAACGTACTATAGACCCACCAGAAACCTGGATGCCCCTAAAAGTAATATGGGCCGAAATTATCATAGAAACATGACTAAAGAGACTCGGTATATAAAACATATGGGCCCTTAAAAACTATAGTACCAATTCCCATGCCACATTTCCCACTCCGATTCTGGTATAATTCAGTTCCTCTTTGCACGACCCTTCTTATCGCCAACACGGCTAGCCACCGCACCAATCGTCCCTGTGCCTAGGAGCCACAGCAACGGCGGCTCCTGATTGGCTAACCTAATTCCGACCTAGAAGAACCTTAATGCAAAGCCACCTTAGCTTACCACTCCACCGCCAGACAGGTAATTATTACTAAGACCTAACGAGACAACCTGAGCCATTTGAAACCTAACCATTTACAATCGGTTGAATAGTTTCACCATAAAACCAGGTATAATTTTCCAATCATGCTTACGTGAATGACAGAACATGCAATGCCTCACCGTCGACCTTAGTCCCTCTCATCCCAGTGACACCCACAAATTCTTCTCACTTTCATGAAACCCTAAGGGTCCCCTTACAACAAAATTTTCATGTAAAAAACACTTGGGTTTCACCTCTAAACTTGTAATAGCCTCCCTCATTTTTTTTCAGGCGACGCCTATGAGATTGAGTAGTATTCGATAGATGCGCCTATTTTCGAGATTCCGGCCCATGTAAACATCAGGGGCGGAACGTTTTTCTGTGGGACTACAATAGAGTAAACTTAAAGTTTAGACTAATTTTTTTGCTGGACTTAGGCTTATGCTTAGTAATATACTCCTTCTTACGCTTAGGCTTACGTTTAAACTTAGGCTTAGGAATATGCTCATTCTTACGCTTAGGCTTACGTTTAAACTTAGGCTTAGGAATATGCTCATTCTTACGCTTAGGAATATGTTCATTCTTACGCTTAGGCTTAGGCTTAGGAACATGCTTATAATACCGTTCCGCCCCTGTTCTTTCCATTGACCGAGATTCCTAACACAAAATCAGACAACCACTCAAACATGCTTTGTTATCCCAGCATTCTAAAAGTCAAACAAACTTTCTCGCTCGTAACGCTCGTTGCCGCAAAGTAAGCTCAACACTTCTTTAAGACTACTAAACTCCTCAAAACCTAAATTCTGTCTACACCGTTACTCTATACCCATCTTTAACTAATAGAAAAATAGCTCAAAAATTCCGGCATTCGCTTCATCAGTAACCAAGTATCGTTCTTATAGACTGACCGGTGACCATGAATAGCCTCTAGACAGACAGTTAAAATACGTCAGTACCTGACACGAGATATATCAACTACATATCTTCATTATCAGTAACACACGAAGCATTAAAACTCAAATATGCATTCATATCATCAAGAGACTGCAGCCCGTAGCTAAGCTCACTTTGCTGGGGGGGGGCTAAGATTTTTTCAGGAGGGGCATACAAGCCACAAGGGTTTTCGTTGACTTACAAGCCAGGTTAAAACTTTTCTAGGGGCAGGGTGCAAAATTTTTCCAGTGGGGGGGCTGAACTCCCGTTGGCCCCATTTAAACATGAACTGAATAAAGTGTAATGGACAATAACTTTAGTTTGAACGCTTAATTAATAAAATTAAACTTTTTTAAATCAAAAATTCTTCGCCCGGATATAAATTTACCGGATACCAAAGCCGGATATTGATTTTAACCGGATATTCAGAAGATAAATATGTAAAATTAACATGGTTGATCGTGATTTGAATCGCTAAAAATTATATGATTACTGAATTAAATTAATTGTTAGTTTAGATTTTTCATTTTATTTCAGTACTGTAGTGGACTGATATTTATTTAGCCTCTCCAGAGGGAACCAATATTTTTTTGTTTGAAAGCCAATTATCCTGGGGTGTCAACCTCGCATTGGGGTTTTAAACTTTTAAGCCGTTTATTAGCTACAGGCTAATTTGCATAATTAATTAAGCCTAAATTAGGACTTTCCACAATATTTCACTAAATTATTACAGTTAGAAGCATCGTAATTTTAGCACTAAAGGTTTTTTGGGTGCGAGAAATCTGCGTAGACTATTTACAAACCTCCAAAACCGATAATTGAGCAGTTAGCTAATAGATAATTGGCATATTAGCATAGTTTATAAGCCTAAATTAGGACTTTTGACAATATTTCACTATTTATTAAGGTTAAAAGCAATATAATTTCAGCACTACAGGGTTTTTAGGTGCGAGGAAATTGAAGAAATTGTTTACAAACCTCCAAAACTGATAATTGAATAATTAGCTAATAGCTAATTTGCATATTAGCTAAATTGACAAGACAAAACTAGGACTTTTTAAATTATTTCATAATTTTTAGGGTTTACTGAAGGTTTTTGTGTGCGAGAAATTTGAAGAAATTGTTTACAAACCTCCAAAACTGATAATTGAATAGTTAACTAATAGCTAATTTGCATATTAGCTAAATTGACAAGACAAAACTAGGACTTTTTAAATTATTTCAATAATTATTAGGGTTTACTGAAGGTTTTTGGGTGCGAAGAATCTGAATAAATTGTTTACAAACGTCTAAAACCGATGATTGAGTAGTTAGCTAATAGATCATTTGCATATAAACATAACTGATGTTTTTACAATGTTTCACTAATTATTAGGGTTACAAGCAATCTAGTTTCAGCAATAATGGGTTTTCGGGTGCGAGGAATCTAAATAAATTGTCTACAAACCTTTAAAAGCGATAAATGAATAGTTAGCTAATAACTAATTTGCATATTACCTTAATTGCTTACGTGTGTTCGAGCTTCGCTCAATAAATGTAGTCCCACTACGACTGGTTTATTTTTAACCCACGCTCACTGCAATTATGCGTTGAATTAAACGTTTATTTGTCTTGTGTCAATAGGTTGAGCGATAACAAAGTGTTACACTTAGGAATGTAGTTTCAAAATTTAAGTACGCTTTTAAGTTTCGAACTCAAATTATTTGGTCCTGGAGTCATTTATGCGCTACAATTAGGGTTAATTGACATTTATGGACTCTAATTAGGGTTTGCGGACTCCAATTGATTCGGACTCAAAATGGAGACCCCCTCTTATTACCCCTCCCCCTCTTATTCAGGTCAATACAGTAAGTGGAAACCTACCAGCTTTTTTGAAAGATAATCGCAAATGATATATATATAATTTGTCTAACTTTTCGGCATAAACTTTTGAGTTCCAGACCTTGTACCCTTAAAAACCGAATTTTGCAAAAAATCAAATTTGGGTGTGGAATGATCACGGGAGGTCATCAGAAGCTCAAATATGTAAAAAGTTTAAAAATCCAAGTATTTTTGGCCAAACGCCGGTTAGGAGTGGGATAACCGAAAAAACCCTAATTTTGTACCTTTTTTTAACGTACAATAGAATTCAAACGCGAAAAATTTACTAAGACAAAGAATGACTGTTTTTCCGTAAAAAAATGACAAAAATTCATTTTTCCCGGTCATAATTTTTTCTGGAACAAACAACCCTGATCCGGACCGGATATCAAAACCTGCTACGGATATCGGTTTTTGCCCGATATTAAACAAGAACCGGATGTCCGATCGCACCATGGTATAAGCAATGGCTTAAGCCTTCGCGCAAGCGAATGAGCTAAAACCTAAGGCTAAGCAGAAAATTAGTATAAAGGTTAACCTTACTCTATTGCAGTCCTCCAGAAAACCGTTTCGCCCCTGATCTTTACGCGAGCCCAAATTTCGAACACAACCCACCCAAACCAGTTGTCACGAGCAGATAAAAAACGCGTCTACTTTCATGGAACCAAGCCCATTAAATTAAGCTAAAAAACTGAAATCCCACAACGATAGTTGAACTGAATGAGTATTTGAATGAGTATTCGATTTAAAACTTAAATTCAAACGCGCACCCTCACCCCATTTCTAAAACAAAATTATTCTTGAATATTAAACTGCTTACTATGACCGTTTTCATAATTCAACATTATGGTAGCGACATATTTTTTCGTGAAACAATAAAATGTCCTATTTAGGGATGTGCCGATTAATCGGCATCGGTAATAATCGGCACTTTTCGTGAGTATCGGCATCGGCACTTCAAAAAAACTGCCGATTCTTTTTTTCGACAGCTCCACAAATCAGAAATTCATTTGGTTTCAAAAAGGTTTCTCGACGGGTCAAATATTTAATTTTGCTGTCATAAACTTCGTACGTTGATTAAAAATTTTAAAAGATGGGACAACGACTGACGGAAAAATTATTTTCCGATCAGATTTCGTTCGATGCATACAGGCATGGTATAAAGCGGAAGTGAATTATACCGGAATCTGATTCGGAACAGCAAATTCATACCGGAATTGTAATCGGAACTATAAATTTTGTGGCTGTACGGATAATTTGTATTGACAAATATAATATTGATTTAAGGTGTCTGTTGGCTGGCAACAATTTTCAAAATGGTTGCATGAACAAATTGGCGATGATTTTGGGTTCTGTAAAAAAAGCTCAATTACAATCAATTATTGCTAAGTTTACTCTCAGCGAAAGCTATTTAATTGATAAATAATACACAATTTTTATGCCACATATCACAAAAATTTTAAAATTTCGACTCCGATTGATTGTGCAATCAAAATCGGAATCGGAACTCGGGTTGAATCGAACTTCTAATCGGAACCAGAATTCCGGTGGTTGGCCTCTACGCACAGATATGCTGGCCCAATTCTGACTTGAAATCGCGACTTACTCAATTACTTAAAAATATAACAATAATTTTACAAAATAAACCAATATAACCAAAAACGTTTAAAATGTCCGGAGAAAATCCTCGAAACAAACGCATCCTTTCCCAGCGACCGGATATCAATTTAAACCAGGATTCGGATGTGATGTGGACCCCTACTTAACAGCCTCCTGTCACGCCACATTCCGATTATTTATTCATTCATAACATTCTGATGATACGCTTCCATACATTTATACCAACCCCACCAAGACGCAATTCTACACATCTCCAACTGATCCTACTCCATCACTTGCTCCATTTAACAAACAACGCTTATAAACAAATTCTAAACGCCTTATATCTACATCAACAACAACTACTTCCATTCAAACAACAACAGCAACAACAACAGCAACAACAACAACAACAACAACAACAACAACAACAACAACAACCAACAATACTCATTAAAGCATACTTGAAAATATCTCACTCATTCAAAACTCAACCACTAAGCTGTCTGACTAACAGCCCCACAGACTGGCCTAAGGCCCACGGGCGTAGCCAGAATTTCATTCCACGAGGGTAGAACTTCAACAATTGAATTTTCACGACCCAGGCAACCGAGCGAAAAAATATTTCATCTCTGAAAACATCGTTTCTTTGTCTAAAGCCAGTAAAAGTGCAAATATATCTACAGTAAGTCTAAACAATTTCGGAACGGTATCTGTGTTCCCCTTGTATACACCATTAGAGCTTCGAGTTCGACGGTAAGATTAAACCTGGAACCCGACCTCTTAAGACCCAAGAGGGCCGGCTTCAGTGATCCAAAGGCTACAAGATTGGTTAATCGGCCGGCGCCTGGATGTCTGCGTCTTTGAACTTGTGTGTGAGAGAGAGCAAATTGATTAAACAACCGCGTTGTTAGATCGTTACTCGCAGCAAAGCCACCGTGAGAACGTCAGGTTCAACAGAGTGCGGCCACAAGGGCGGGTCCAAACGGATACCATTTAGAAACCAACAAAAAATTTTCATGGGGTGCGCCCTTGACTGCTTCCGAGTCCGCACATAATACAAAACACATAACACCCCGTTTTGGTTTTTGATTTTAGTGATCACATCTGAAACATTTTACCATATATATATGAAACCGAAAAATTCATTTTAATTGTCTTTTTTGTAATATTATTGGTGAAATAATCCTTAGTTGGAAATAGGTAAAGCGCAATCTACCTTAGATGGTTTATTTTCGGCGATTGTCAAGGTTTGTATGCCATACCAGAATTTTTAATTTCGGTAAACATTTACCGGAACCGGAAGGTGAAAAATTGCCGGAACCAGAATTTTGGTTGCACCCTTATTTGTTTCTCTTAATTTAAATTTACTTTTTGCTTGAACCTTTCATTTTACTAAAAGGACACACAGTCGTAGCAAACTGTTGGGTATATATTTCCGTATCTAACATATAGTTGTATGTTATTTCAGACCACAACCGTAAATATCCGGTATACAGTAGGTTTATATGTACCTAAAATGAAAGCTGGTTCTTGGCGGATACTAAAAATGAACCGGATATCCTGTCGATCACTCCCAGCAAGCGATAGCGCTAATCTAAGAGTTGCGCTATATTTGACGTCCGGCGCCGTCCGTCACTACGTTATCGTAAGTGAATTATTTGCGTACAATACCGCACGGTCGACGACGCCATACGGGTGACGACTGGCTCCATATGGGTGACGCACGGTGCCGTATGGGTGACGAACGGTGCCGTATGGGTGACGCACGGTGCCGTATGGGTGACGCACGGTGCCGTATGGGTGACGGACGGCGCCGTATGGGTGACGAACGGTGCCGTATGGGTGACGCACGGTGCCGTATGGGTGACGGACGGCGCCGTATGGGTGACGAACGGTGCCGTATGGGTGACGCACGGTGCCGTATGGGTGACAACCGGCTCCATATGGGTGACGCAC
This sequence comes from Enoplolaimus lenunculus, assembly GCA_030248215.1. NCBI lineage: Eukaryota > Metazoa > Nematoda > Enoplea > Enoplida > Thoracostomopsidae > Enoplolaimus > Enoplolaimus lenunculus. The sequence continues at coordinate 37,609 of JASANG010001444.1, read as the reverse complement.
GGTGCCGTATGGGTGACGAACGGTGCCGTATGGGTGACGCACGGTGCCGTATGGGTGACGCACGGTGCCGTATGGGTGACGCACGGTGCCGTATGGGTGACGGACGGCGCCGTATGGGTGACGCACGGTGCCGTATGGGTGACAACCGGCTCCATATGGGTGACGCACGGTGCCGTATGGGTGACGGACGGTGCCGTATGGATGACAGACAGACGGCGCCGTATGGGTGACGCACGGTGCCGTATGGGTGCACGGTGCCGTATGGGTGACGACCGGCTCCATATGGGTGACGCACGGTGCCGTATGGGTGACGCACGGTGCCGTATGGGTGACGCACGGTGCTGTATGGGTGACGGACGGCGCCCGACCGTACCGTACGGGTGACGGACGACGCCGCACATCAACAAACGCATAGCGCAACCCTAACTATCCAAACACTTATGTCAGTGCCCGAATCCTAAACAACCATGCACTCATCTCAGCCACAAATGCTAGCCAGAGGGCTGGGCAGGTGCTGTACCATCCCCAGTTTCTGCGAACCGGCCCCCAAAACTAAAACTTCTTATTAGGCTTTAATACTAAAATTGCGTTTCGCTTCTCGATCGCTTCACTAACAAGGCTTGCTCGACTATTATATACTGCGCTCGGTCGTAGTTGCCCTGCCCAAGCCGGTTTTGGACCACCTGCCGCTCCCCTGACAAATGCCCCTTTGTATTCACAAACGACGTGAGCTGTCAATCAAGTGACAGATTGCAAAACGACATACGATTGCAAATCGCAACTAAACTGCAGATCAGCAATTATGCAAGACTACGCAAAGGCTGCAGTTTCTGCAATTGCAATCCAGTAACCGTTTCTACACAATAGTTGCCATTTTTCTATTGCTTCCAGACAAAGAACAAAGCCAGTCTTCAAGCATCAAAACTATTCCCCATTTGCTCAACTTATCGCGCTAAAAGCTAACACATGGGAAAAACAAGAATGTAACCGAATAGCAAAATATACAGCGGCCGAACACCCGGATATTAGGAGCATAAGCCAACAAAACGCAAACATCCGCCATCCTCGATACCAAAGCCGGATATCAATATATCCCGATGCAAAGTGGAAGTGGATTATAGTAGAATCGGAACAGCAAACTTATACCTGATTCGAAATCGGAACTACAAATTTTATGACTTTAAGAAAAATTTGTTATTAACAAATGTAATACTGAGTTATGGTGTCCGTTGGCTTGCAAAGAGCATAAAATCCAACAAAATGCTGAACATCCGGCATCCTCGAATAACGGAGCCGGATATCAATTTATTGCCGAGCCCGGATATTAGGAGCATAATCTAACAAAACGCTGAACATCCGGTATCCTAAAATACCGGAGCCGGATATCAATTTATTGCCGAACCCGGATATTAGGAGCATAATCCAACAAAAAGCTGAACATCCGGCATCCTCGAATACCGGAGCTGGATATCAATTTATTGCCGAACCCGGATATTAGGAGCATAATCCAACAAAAAGCTGAACATCCGGCATCCTAGAATACCGGAGCTGGATATCAATTTATTGCCGAACCCGGATATTACGAGCATAATCCAACAAAACGCTGAACATCCGGTATCCTAACATACCGGAACCGGGTATCAATATATTGCCGACACCAGATTTTTGCTCGCATCCTAGTTATAACATCTACCAACAGCTTATAATGAGTTCTACAAACTAACGACCGCTTGTCAAACTTAACCAATTCACACCCCGCTAATTCAGCTTTTTTCCCCACAAACCCCGATTGTTGATTAGACTGCATTAAGCCCTGGCAGATACCCACAACACGGCAACATAAACAATAATAAACAATAAACACAATACCAAAAACAAAAATCACTAAATAAAAATACACCAAACCTAACACCAAAAAAACAAACTATTGAAAAATAACGCAATTTCATCACTGAACCAAAATTTTCTCCGCCGACCACCGCCACTCAAACCAGCTACGCGTCATGTCACACACCCCTGAACGAACCTAATCCAGTTCAACTCACTCCGACCCGTCAATAACCCCACTCAACGACAATGTATCTCTCACCCGGGTTGCTCGAAAATTAACCCGAAATAATAAACCCACAACTGCAGTCTGATAAATAGCTTTCCTACGCCAACCATAAAACTTCACACTAGTCAACAACGAAAACAACACCGAAAACCCAGCTAGAATTCGACCATACTGCGGCGCCCAAACCCCGCACATGAACCATAAAAGACCAACCAATAGCAAATGTTTCGTACCACGATACCGCTTAGCACGCAGCGGTCGCTATCGCTCCCAACACCACTGGCCACACCAAGGAGGGATTCTACCCCCCGCCCTCAATCGGCATTCAGCACAACACCGACACTACTTTACATAACCATCGCTAACAATTTACCAATTCTATCTTAACAACCGATATTTTAATCGTTTTTTTCGGCTACGCCACCCCCACTCCAAAATCATGGGCACACCGTCGGTCATGGGCCATAGACAAGCCATCCAACCACAGCATACCCCAGACTACTCGACTTTTCTTTCCCTAAAACTCATTTTGCTTATTACAAAACACGACAAACGATACCTACCAGCGCCACTCAACACCGTAACAACTCGACAAAAGCCGACAAAACCTGTGAAAAAATATAATATATTTTCACAAGTCGCTTTACGCTATATTATTAAGCTGCGAAATTGACAACCTGACACATTTCAACACAACCAATGCGTCATATCATTCGAAAATCAACAGTTCAATCACTGATTTCAACCCAACTAAGCTGACGTGACACAAAAACATAATTAAAAAATATTCAAATTTCCACCAATTTAGAAACAGAAATTCATCTCCATCAATTCTAAGCTTCAAATTAAACCGTAACCACACTCAAGACAGGCTTTTTTGTGTTGCTTGAAGCCGTCAAACATTCCCTAAATCTTAGGGAACTGGCGTAGTTTTGTTTACGATTTTCTAGCAATCAAAACAAGCGAATTACTAAGCCCTACAAAAACGGGCCAATGTAAAGAACCAGGGCGGAACAGTATTATACGCATATTCCTAAGCCTAAGCGTAAGCCTAAGCGTAAGAATGAGCATATGCCTAAGCCTAAGCGTAAGAATGAGCATATTCCTAAGCCTAAGCGTAAGCCTAGGCGTAAGAATGAGCATATTCCTAAGCCTAAGCGTAAGCCTAAACGTAAGAATGAGCATATTCCTAAGCCTAAACCTACGCCAATTAAAAAATAGTCTAAAGCCTAAGCTTACTCTATTGCAGTCCCACAGAAAAACTCTCCGCCCCTGATGTTTACATGGGCCCAAAACCGTAAGATGAAAACGCTATTCTGCACGGTTCCACCGGAATTTATGCCAAAAATCGATTCCTGTTCCGGCATTGCAGAACGCATGAACCGGAATTTTGACGGTGTTGTTCCAAAACTTTTAACCATTAAACGATTTGTAGGTCCAAAATTATTGGTCAAACTTGACGCATTTCACCTCGTTCAGTTCAGTTAGTAAATTTCTCATCTGAAATTATCAATCCGACGATTAATCGACAGCGGTGCTGCAAAAAATTGCCGATTCTTTGCCGATGCTTTTTGCACATAACCAGTCAGTTGAAATGCTATTAATTTCACTTCTTAGCACATATAAGTGAAATGAACCTTTTTCATAAAATTATAATTGTTTATGGTGGTTAGGGTTTAAGTCTTCGCTTCGTGATGTAATGCAGTATCCAATCTATTCTATAAGCATGGTGTAATCAAGTTGGAATCTGCGCCGGCATATATTCAAAATAAGAATCGGAATCAGCAAAAATTTTGCTATCGACACATCGCAAGAAACAAATTATAAAAACATGTAAAATTTCCAACTTTCATGATTCGGATGCAACCGGAATTCAAGTTCCGGTACTTTTTCACCTTCCGGTTTCGGTAAATTGGGTGATTGATTTTGTACGAGTGATGAAAAGAACGAAAACAGAAATCCGGAAAAACTTGCGTCCGGCGCGTTTTCGACGGGTTTATTGAAAAGTAAAACAGTAATCCGGTGTTAAAAATTATTTTAAATTCCTGTTTCGGCAAACAAGTTCAAATTCCTGTTCCGGTTCCTCTGCCGGCAAAATTTAGTTCCTATTCGACCCCGGCTATTCCGACTCCGAGTAGAATTCCGATTGGAAACAAGTTCCAAATCGGATTTCAACTCGGATTCGAACTTCAACCGTAACTGGAACTGAAACTTTAAAATGATGCAATTTGCCACTGTTATATGTATGTTGGAATCCCATATGTTACCGAACCAAAAAAATCAGTCTGCGAACATCACAAGTCCTGACCCAAACTTGGAATATCGCCATCGAAATCATGCCGAATATTTAAAAAGTCGACGTTTAAACAGCCACTGGACGCCGATTTGTCGGTCCTCAACATCGCTCCACATCCTGTATTATACATGGACACCGCTGTGAAACTATGTAAACTGAAAACTACTGTAAAATTCATCAGTAGTAATCAGTTCAAACAAGAGTGCATGATACAAGAGTGTGCAACCCTTTGGGGTCCGCATGGTACCAAATGTACCACCGGGCGTTGCGTTTTTGGCCGACTCTCGCCTTTGTTTCGAGGGAGGTCACTGTCGCATGCAATAACCCTAAATTAAATTATAACCTGAGCAATTTGTTGCCGGATACATAAAGTGGCATGGTTCGCACAGGTTATACCCCCATCTAAACACAGGGGGGGTCGGCCAAAAACGCAACACTTACCTGGGACATTCTTTTCTACACACAATGTACCCAGTTGCATACTCTTGTTACTATGCATCATACGCTCTTGGCTCAAATACACAAAAAATCATTAAGAAAAAATCATTGAAAATATAAACAAGCGTTCAATTCAATCGTATATACAACATAAACCCATAACCCATTTGCCTACCCCACAATTTTTCCACCCCCACCCCACAATTTTTCCACCCCCACCCCACAATTTAACCACCCCCACCCCACAATTTTTCCACCCCCACCCTACAATTTTTCCACCCCCGCCCCACAATTTTTCCACCAACACCCCCCCTCCCCCCATGACGTACAACATCTTTAAGTTACCCCCTAAAGTTTTAAATACTATTATCATCGAACTAACTTGTCAGTTGTACTGTCAAACCTTCGCGCGAACTCATTGTCCGTTCACCGCCGACAAGGCAATTCACACTCAAAAATAGCAATTGCACTAATTTGCAATTTGAGCGCAGTTGCAGTGCAAATGCATGCATATCGTTTGTATTTCACGTTGTTAAAAATGCACACATAAATGCTACTTTTGATGCGAATGCGAGACTCCACATTCTAGACGACGACTGCTAACAAAACACAAACACTGGATGAAACGTTAGCATTTACTTACTGCAAATAGCAATCAGTCTATTGTATAGCTTAGGAAACGTATTGGTTTTCTTAGATAAACTGGCCAATGTTACTTTAATGGGCGTTAACAGTAAATTAAGCGTATTCCTAAGCCTAAGGTTACTTTAAGGGGCGTAACAGTAGATTAAGCGTATGCCTAAGCCTAAGCGTTGGAAAATGAGTTCCTAAGCCTAAGCCTAACAGTAAGCGTTGCAAAAATGGGTTTCTAAGCCTAATGTTACTTTAAGGAGCGTAACAGTAGATTAAGCGTATGCCTAAGCCTAAACCTAAGGCCACCAACAGGTTACGAGTTTCTCTTTTTCCTACTATAAATAAAGCATACACACAAACACAGAAACATGGCCGACAGATCGAAAGCACACTTCAAACCAGGTTACCACCCTCACGACACGCGACAACATAAGCATTCCGGCCAATGTTACTTTGATTGGCGTAACAGTAGATTAAGCGTATTCCTAAGCCTAAGCGTTGCAAAAATGGGTTTCTAAGCCTAAGCAAAAATATAATCTAGAATCTAAACCTACTCTTTTGCGGACCCACCAGAAACCTGGACGCCCCTTAAAGTAACATGGGCCGAAAAACTAATCAAATAGTTTACAACTTCTACGGATGGCGCTATACGTTTGTTGACATCCGTCACTGTCCGTCTCGGTTTGGCGACTGTAAGCATGTGAGACATACTTATCCTGGTGCATATGCAATATAACCAATACACATTGTGTAGTATGCATAGTGGCAGCGTACAGTCAGGAGGCAACAAAGGTTCGGATTCGGATGTGAAAAAGCCGAATCCAACAGTGTTCGGCAATATGTTTGTTTCAGCTTTAAACACTAAAAATTGTAAATATCATGTTTATAATAATAAAAAATTTTTTGCTTCACGTCGCAAATCTCAAAACTGAGGCCGGGCACGAAATATATTAACGTTTGCTGGCATCACGTTGATATTCTGAAACAAATCATAGATATAACTGGAATTTGCAACGTGCAAGATTCGGATTCGGCAAATTAGCAATGAATTCGGATTCGATCAAATCGTAGATTCGGTGCCACCCTGCACTTCTTGGTACCGCCCTACCCTCATCCTCTTGGTACCGCCCAACCCCAAACTCTTGATACCGCCGTACCCCCAAACTCTTGGTACCGCCCTAACCCAAACTCTTGGTATTGCCCTACCCCACTCTTGGTACCGCCCTACCCCCAAACTCTTGGTACCGCCGTACCCCCAAACTCTTGGTACCGCCCTAACCCAAACTCTTGGTATTGCCCTACCCCACTCTTGGTACCGCCCTACCCCCAAACTCTTGGTGCTACCGCCCTACCCCCAACCTCTTGGTACCAAGCAAAATTCAACGTCCTTCAAATACGCATACCCTACTTTAAAAATGTCCGCCACTAAACGCATTCGATTCTTGCGTTGAAAACCTCACATATACTCGTTCCGATCAACGTTTCGTTCAACCCACCTTTTCGCAAAACTTTCCGCCCTAAAAATTCCACACCCACACACACATTACCTCAAGCAATACATAAATTAAATACACACATTTATGATAGTCTCGTTTTATCTCTTTTATCTCTATACACATCACCCCTCAGCATCCAAACGCCAATTCAAATTCAATTTGCTCTAATCTTTAATGAATCTATAGTCACCTCGGCCAATGTTACTTTTATGGGCGTAGTAGTAGATTAAGCGTACGTATACCTAAGCCTATGCCTAAGCAAACAATGTAATCTAGAATCCAAACCCACTCTTTCATAGACTCACCAGAAACCTGGACGCCCCTTAAAGTAACGTGGGCCGTCACCTCCATCGTTTCATTCAAAACTGATACGTCGCAACTCACCAACGCCCCACCCCTGAGCATCCAACGCCAATTCAAGTTCAACTTGCTCTAATCTTCAATGAATCTATAGTCAGCCCCATCGTTTCATTCAAAATTGATACGTCGCAATATACTAACGCCCATCGCGTACTAAACAACAATACACACTAAATATTCACATTTCTATATAACCACATGTATGCAGTAGTAGCAATTCTCAGTCTACACTATGGTGGCAACATACGTTCGATTCGGATTCGGCCAAAAAAATTTGCGGTTCGCATTCGAATTCGGTTGTGAAACAGTCGAATCCAGCAATGTTTTGGCAATATGTTTTTAAGCAATTAAAAATTTTTTTAAATCAATTATTATATAAATTAATCTTTTTGTGTTTTAGATCACAAATCTTAGAACTGAGGTCGGTTACGAAATATATATTAACATTTAAATATTATGCGGCTTTCAAAATGTGTTGATATTCTGAAACAAATTACAAAAGCATCTGAAATTTGCAACTTTCAAGATTCGGTTGTATCCGGATTTCAAATTCCGGCATTTATTCACGTTCCGGTTCTGGTGTATTCCGGTATTAAATTTTAGACGATGGAAATTTAAGTATTTTACTAAAAAAATTACGATAAAAATACAACTGATTTTATTAGTACGGTGTTTACATATATAACCATTGACAATCACCGAACATAAATCATCGAAGGTAGATTTCGCTTCTGTGGATTATGAAAATCTAAAATACAGCCGATTAAGTAAATATTACAGATGTCACCGTGCCAGGTCTCGGCCCCGGTACTGTGGCCCGGGCACGGCACCGGGGCCGAGAGCGTCGGGTCCGCGACTATCCGTTACTACGGACAGTACCAGAAAACATTTATTTATCCGCCAAAGAGTGTTAAAAGGGCTTCAAAATGTCACGTGATGCTATATCATGAAAATGGTACCACGCTTCCAGGTACATGCTTACGGAAATGGTACATAAATTTGAAGTTTAGCATATTTTGCTGGCGCCGACCCTCGGTAATTTTCTGGTCTCGGCCGCCCCGGGACATCTCTAATACACTTGTATGTATATACCTATAATAAGATAGAGGTTATTTCACCAATAATACAGCAAAAAATTAAAATGAATTTTTCGGTGACATGTATTTTTAACATTCCGGTTATTTTTTTCTAATTGCGCTTCAAATAAATTGTAGTTCCGATTGCAACATGGACGTCTAGCTGACTAATTTTCAACGGAACTTGACGCAACTCAGCAAAGGCAGTGGCGAATCCAGAATTTTCTGGCTGGGAACACTTGGCATCACAAAATTTTCAGCACATGACTCGTAAGAAAAATGAATACCACCATAATGTTGGTAGCCAAAATACGGACTTTGTTATGATTAATCAGAATAAACTACTGCCATTGTTCGTCTAGGTAGGAACCGGGACATTAGACCTTTAAGCAGCTGGAACAACAGGCATTCAGGGATGGCTCAAACGCCTAAGCCTACGGAACCAAAACCCAAACGCTCTACCACTGCGCCACGTAACCAGCCTATCTCTCCGATTACTTTGTTCATCGACGATATGTGTCGACTGTGTGCAGCCAGCAATTGCATATGCACCAGGACAAGTATGTCTCACATGCTTACAGTTACAACCCAAATCGCCTATCCCACACTGTCCTTAGTAATATACCTTCACCGGATATACAAGCACTTATTCTACCGGAAACAAAAGCCTATCATTTTTATGCCTAAGAACCAATTTCCGGTTACATCCTGATATGCAAATATTAATTAATATGGAAGCAGAAATCCCCAAATACATACACATTATACAACATATATATACGTAATATATACTTTTCAATTTTACATATATCTCTATATCCACTACATAAATATAATCAAAATATATATTCACAATTATATATTATATAAAAATATAAATATAATATATATAAATTAATATATATACATATATATAAACATAAATATATATACATAATATATACATTATATATAAATATATAAATATCAAATATATATCTGCATCATCGTTGAGTTCAAGTACCACTCAACGCATTCATTTACGCATCCGCTCCGAGTCCCTTGTGGTTACAACGACAATTCACACACAAAAATTGCAACTGCAGTTGCACTGCAGTTGCGTATTGTTTTTCTTTTCACCATCCAAAACGTCTAAAAAATCGACATTCATAACCTATGCACATCACACAACAGAACAACTTACACAACTCAAGTTGAAATTATTGACGCGTTGTTAAACAATGGAATATATATACTTCAACGTAAAAAATCATTTTCAATCTAAAGTTAGTTTCAGATACAAAAATACATAGCTAGCACAAGATAACATAAGTATGTAATCCAGAAAAATCAGTCAAAGTGCAAACATTTTTCACTCAGAGTGCCTATATCACCGCCATGCACTCAGCGATGTGATCTGAGCAAGGGATCGACCGCATATTAGTTATACCGGGTGCCGGAACCGGATGGTAACTTTAGTAGTGGAACCGGAGCCGGATGGTAAGTTTAGTACCGACAAAAATACATAGCTACCACAAGATAACATAAGTATGTAATCCAAAAAAATCAGTCAAAGTGCAAACATTTTTCACTCAGAGTGCATATATCACCGCCATGCACTCAGTGTTGTGATCTGAGCAAGAGATCGACCGGATATTAATTATACCGGGTGTCGGAACCGGATGGTAACTTTAGTAGTGGAACCGGAGCTGGATGGTAAGTTTAGTACCGGAACCGGATGTTAACCGGATATAGGGTATAAATTTGTACACTGTTGAAAGGATTTACGTCATGCAAAAATATGTATTTGTGTATTTAAAATTAATTTTAGGCTTGGATTTTTCATTCCATGTCAGTGTCCACTCTTGACTTGCCCGGAATTGCAGTCGTTGCGAAATATCTAGCGTTTCGACGTGTAAAAAGTAGTTTTATGATATATGAAACCACAACCGCAAATATCCAGTATCCGGTAGGTTTATACCGGCTGCCGAAACTGGACACGGACGTCGCTTTTTACCGGGTATTAAAGCGGAACCAGATATCCGGCCGCACCCTGATCTAAGCCCGTATACTCAACTATGTGTAGCACCAATCATCAGTTGTTGATAACATCTGTAACTCTGGAACCAGCGCATGGCGAGGGTCGAAAGTCAGCACACGTTTGTTCGCTAGTGATTTGGCCCTACTTCTGTACAAATTGTTGTGAAATCTGCAATTGTATGTGTGCGTCAGTTTGAAAACCTATCGCTAACGGCTGATATGTGCTATGTACATTAGAGAATATGGGCCCATAGCGGAAATATAAGTTCGAATTCACATTCGGCAAATTAGCAATAGATTCGGATTCTGTCTACTTGTCATCACTGGAACGTGACTTATACCCAGTGCCGTGCTAACCAGCCCGGTTCCCCCAAATGACACCCCGGTTTCTGTTTCGAACCGGAATTAAAAATTCCGATATTAAAATTTCGTCGGTAGAAATTAAGATATTTTACTAAAAATTGACGATAAAAATTAAATAGATTGCATCAGTATAGTATGCAAACCTTGACAATCGCCCAAAACTAACCATCAAAAGTAGATTACGTTTCTTTGAATTATGAAAATCTAAAATACAACAGATATAAAGTGAACGAATATATGAAATGAATTTTTTGGTAGCATGTATTTTCCATTTTCCGGTTCCGGTAAATTGTAATTCCGGTTGCACCCTGGTGCTAAGTACTACCACACACAGCAAAACGCACGCATTTTTCAATCAAAGCTGACATTTTCTCACTAAACCAATTCCCGTTATTTTGCGATTGGCTGAACCGTGGCGAGTCCATTTGAGATAACGGTAGCTTTGCCATAGTCTTAAAGTCTGACCTAACAGCATCTAAACAGCAATAACTAACTACATATGCATATTAATAACTGATTTCGTGTCCAAAATGTCAATTCAATCCAGTACCTGATCCAGGGTGCAACCGGAATTACAATTTACCGGAACCGGGATTTAAAAAATGCCGGAACCGCAATTCTGATTGCACCTTGACCTGAGCTAATGTTACTAGCGCTATAGCACCAAACAATTTCACCATACTCCGACGACTAATCCCAATAAGGTAACCAAGTCATTCTATCTTCTATCCACCCAAATACTACTCATCATGTCCTCTTTATCAGCCGTATAAACCCTTCCTAGCAAACCCACGATTTTACACACTGTCAGTCGCTCCCCCGTAATATGTCAAGATCGTTTCAACATTCTATCTTCTATCCACCCTAATGCTACTCATCATTGCGTCTTTATCAGCCGTATAAACCCTTCCTAGCAAACCCACGATTTTACCCACTGTCAGTCCCTCCCCCGTAATATGTCAAGATCGTTTCAATTCAATCTATCATTCAACTGAACTGAACACCAATTACTGAGTAGGTAATTCATCTAAACATATTTGCATTCCACACCGCATTTCATTCATACCATTGATAATGTATCCACCACCAGCAGCAAAAGATGTCTTTTCATTCACGAATATGTCATATATACTTAATACATATTACACTTTCTATAAATACACATATATAGTTATTAATTTTCAATGACAAATTGAACAGCGTCAAATAAGACACGGCTACACGAGCCCGTAGCCACGTGGGGGGGTGGCCCAACCCCTCTAGAAAAAGTTTCGCCCCCTAGAACCTGCTCAACCTTGCTTCAAAGTTACTAAAAACCCTTGAATATCCCTCCTGAAAAAATTTTAGCCATCCCCCTAGCAAGGTGAGCTGGCTACGGGCCTGACGGCTACCCAAGACAAATTGACGATTTTTACGCACGTCACACTCGTATTATAACTGAACAAATGCCCTGGTTATCCTACCCTAAGCCCACCATCGACTCGCTTTTGGACAGTGACCTGTCAATGAATATTCCATTCAACCCCGCCCGTGACTCCGAGCTTCATCAGTCCCTGACTCGCGCCGTTTCACACGCCTTTCCAAATCCCACAACGAGCACACGCCATTGGCCAAGCTTAACTCCCAATAATAATGATTAGGGGTCATTGGCCATCAAGCCTAAAACATAAAACCAACTGAACCATACAACCCAAACTCCTGATTATCATCGTTCGTTCGCAATCTAAACCGATAAACCAACATACAATACACAGTAGTAATGTATTTATATACATATATAAACATACATATATATTTGTATATACATATATAAACATACATATATATTTGTATATACATATATAAACATACATAAATATTTGTATATACATATATAAACATACATATATATTTGTATATACATATATAAACATACATAAATATTTGTATATACAGACCAGGCCCGTAGCCAAGGGGACTCAGCCCCCCCTGGAAAAATTTTGGCCCCCTATAAAATTTTCATCCTTGCTTGTAAGTCATTGAAAACCTTTAAATGCCCGTCCTGAAAATGTTTTAGCCCCCCTAGCAAGGTGACCTGGCTACGGGCCTGATATAGACATATTCTCATATATGTATATACGACCGTATATACTATAAACACACACATATATACAACAAATACATACATATCACAAACACAACCTCCATCACACTGACCACAGTTAGCCATTGTCCATCCGGTGCGTTCACGTGTTTAACAACGCACCACTAATCAACCACCCAAGCGACACACGGCCGTACCTTAGCCGCACCCCAGCCGAAAATCACAGCAGTAAACCCAATTACGCTGGAAATCACCGTACGCAATCGTTAGACGACCCGCGGTCTATATTTTTATTTCCGGTTCACGCCAAATTTGTAAGCTAGCGTGTGGATGGGACACGTTCTTCACAACAATGGAAGTATAAGGAAGGGGGGATATATCTGTGAGAAATTTCGCCACAAAATCGAATAAGACAACTTCTTTTTAACACATTTTGAATGACCGTAATAACCATTTGGATCTTTGGTCTGGAGTTGAAACGTTTTTGTGGTCGTGAAATTCGTTCGTACTGCAAAAATTTAACTGAATCTATTCTCACTCAAAGTAAAAATGTATAAAAGGATGTGCTAGCTACGTCCCCTTGTTTGTAGAATTGCAGACATGGATTTAGCCGCTATGGAAGAACATTTGGTCCTAGCTGAAAATTTTTTCAACATTAGTTGTACGTCTTTGAAAACCCTTTATATGGTCCTCCTGAAAATTTTTAAGCCCCCTTATCAACGTGAGCTAGCTACCTATACCGGCTTGACGCCAACCCTAACGGGTGATTATAATCGCGGCATATACAAAAATACAACTTAATGAGTGTGGAAACAAGAATTAATTAATTATTCGAGGGCTATAACGTCATTAGTATTAAAGGACATCGAAATTACTTCATTCGAACCCGGTAACGATTTAGCGGATCAATTAGCAAAGCGTGGATCATGTAGAACATTTATAGGCCCGCCACCGGCACTAAATGTAGATTGATGCATTATGCATGTAAGCTTTCCGGATGTCGCAATGGCCAATTCCTAATTTGTCTATGCGAGCGCCAGTTGTGGCGTTATATCATATTATCTGCTATCTATCTACCCCCTGAACAACGACACAACCATCCCGCCAGTGCATTCATGATGCGATCTGTAAACATCTTATTTGCCAAACAAATCAAACAAAATAAACAGAAACTGAAGCATTTGTTATGAAAAATTAGTTCGTCTCTGTTACAATTCCGTTAAACTACGAAAAAAATAAGAAAATGTGTCACAAAAATTTCAAAACTAAATATTCATCAGTGTATATCTATAGACACAATGAACAAATGTATATACATATAAACACGCATTACATCACTCAAACAATAATTGAAATTGCAGTATTAAATTTTCCCCTCAAACAAAAGGATTCGGAACTCTAAAGTAGAAACCGTGTAGGCTTCGCAATTTACACTCAGACATGCGATGATGCTATATAGACTATTATATATACATACATATATAAATATATATGTATATGCATATATACGGTATATATTACTTTCATTATTCATTAAGCCGTATTCACACGTGCACGTTGTGTCCAAAATCCCATTCGAAAACTTGAAGCTGCAAATAATTCATTAAAAATCATAGCTAGGAATTTAGATCACATGTGTTAATACGTAACCATGCAAGTTCACTGAATTTATGGCATCCGCTTTCTGATTGACTGATGAAAAAATGCAAGTTCTGTGTGCAATTTCCAGCTGCAAGTTTTCATAACAAAAACTTGCACGTGTTAATAGTGCTTTATGGTTTGCTGCGTGCGGGGCGGCTCCAAATATTTCAATATACTTTTATTCAAGGCAAGGCGTCATGAACATTTGGGTAATAAAGGATCGCTCCCCCAATACGGCTCTTGTTGTATATGCAACACTGAGGCTTAGGTTAAGACAAAGCTTATCTATGCCTAACGCAGAACCCTTCGCCTAAGCCTAAGTCTTAAATCTTACATGTGCGTGTTAGAAGTAAATCAAGAGCCAAAAACAACTATAGCACAAAATTCCGGTAAATAATTCAATATCCGTATCCGATTCCGTTATTCGGTAAATTAATATCCGGTCGCACCCTGGTACGTATCACCAATTACTATTATTAGTTAGCAAATGCTATCTAAATTAATAAAAATAACTAATCTATCAACAGTAACAAGTACATAGGCACATGGGGGCGAGAGCACTAAAAAGCAGACCCTTTGCACAATTCTCATCTAGAGGATCAATTGGAAACGTGTATATATACTGGTATTTCACTATCCCAATCGCAATCGGGAGGCGGCTTTTTCAGAGGTACCCCGGCTTAAACCAGGGTAGGAGGGTTTGATGAGTAAAGGGACGGCTTATAAATCAACAGAAAAGTCATTTCCTGGTGAAAACCATCATTTACAAGAACATAAATACACGATCACAACAAAAAACAGATGCTCTTGCCACTTTTGAACAGCCCGACAAGAGAAACGAAACTCTTCAACTAACCATTAATTTGACAAATTTTACAATATTCACAACTACACGAAGCTTACACAAAACTTCATAGACAATTTGAAACAAATATCAAGCGTATATCAGCATCAAGCAGAATAAGAGCTACCCGGGTGGAAGTAGGAAGGTGGAGTAGAGGAACGAATAAGCTAAACGTCAAGATGAAACGTCAACATTTTAGCTCAACGCAAACTAAGCGACAGATCGTTAGTTGTCAAGCTAAACAAATCAACTACGTAAACTAAAACACTAGTATGTTGCTATTTATTCGCAACATATGGTAGTCAACAAGCATTTATTTACTGTCTTCCTATAAATGTCCATAAATACATATATAATATGTAAAATGATACTAAAGCATACTGAGTGCAAACAACTAAACACTGCAATATGGGCAGAATGGTATTCTTGAACATCATACAGCACAGCAGATGTTGCAAAAAGTAAACTAAGGTCAAAGCCAGTATCTCAAATGGGCTCGCCATGGCTCAGCCAACAGCAAAATTACAGGGGAATTCGTTTGATCAGAAAATGTCAGCTTTTGCTGAAAAAATGGGTGCGCTTTGCTGTGGTAGTAGTTAGCACCAGGGTGCAAACGGAATTACAATTTAAGGGAATCGAAATTTGAAAAAATTACCAGAACTGGAAGCGGAATTTGAAAAAATTACCGGAACAGGAACCGGAATTTGAAAAAATTACCGGAAATAGAATCAAAATGAAAAATACATACCACGAAAAATTCATTTTAATTTCCTTTTTTGCCATAGTATTGAATCTACCTTCGATGGATTATTGTTGGCGATTGTAAAGGTTTATATACTATACTATATAATGAAATTATTTCATTTTTATCGTCATTTTTAGTATAATATCTTAACTGCCACCGACCAAAGTTTAATACTGCAAATTTTAATTCCGGCAAAAATTTATCGAAACCGGAACCTTAAGGTGGATAAATGTCGGAATCAGAACCGGATTTCCGATTAAACCCTGCCCCCCCTCCCGGCAATGTAAAGTTTTCATTACATAAAGCTGCACTACAACAAGTATATAGTGGTTTATAGTGGCGCACTTTCGTCTCAGATTCTTCGAATGAGTGTTCTAATGCGCATCTTCAGCAAAATACTACGAAATATTTCAATATTTCTGACATAAGACCTGCTGATACCAGACGTAGTGCTTTGGGCTGCAACATGGAAATATTTACCAATTTGGTGGATCTCTGCAGTGGCAAAATTTGAGACCGAATATTAGTGCTAACCAACCAAAAACGCGGCCTATTTAGATAACTCATCGGCAGACAATTTTAACGTTGTTATTGGTATGTCTGATTAGCAGGCATTCCGGCTCTGTCTCCTGCTCCGGTAGAATTTCTGGTGGAGGTTCCAGCGATTGCGGTAGTGTGCAATTATGCATTATTTCACAACATTTCTTTGTTTTGTGCATTTAGTGTTAACTTTAGGTGCAATTTCGAACAAAAATTGCCGACTTTTCGTAAAAAGGCATAAAACCAAAAATTTAACAACGCCTTACAGGTATTTGCTAAAATTAGCGAATTAAACATCATTATTTAGCAGCCTAATTTGACCTCACCTCCAGCTTCATCAGCCACTGTTATGTTTCTACTGCTGGGCTTTTATAATTTTTACTGGAAGGTGGGGGAGGGCAAATTTTAATAGGGTGTAAAAATTTATAATCTCGAAGTTAAAATGTGTAAAGGGGCGGGAAGAAAATATTCATGTGTGAAGGGGTTAATAATAAACGCTGTTCTAATAATAACGGCGTATTTGAAAACCTTACGACGAGTCTGATATGGAAATACATCATGCTTAAACAGCCACTAGTCGTAGTGCAGATTTATGTCACGAAAACTTTAAATTGCCTGAGGCAGGGGAAAATTTTTGGATTCCAAATTTTATTGCATACAATAGTACAACATCACGACATCACAGAAATTTTGGCGTTTAACTATTACATCTGTTTTAGGCAAAGGGTTGACTGAAAATTTGCTGGCCGGCTGATTGCAAAGTCATCCATGTTGGTACTATACGGTCTGCACGACCCCTGTTTGAAGTTTTGCCAAAGTTAATGACCACGCAGGGAATCGAACCTCGGCCCTCTTGCTCTCGAGCCAAGCATGCTACCACTACACCACGCGGCCGTTCCAACAACTTCTTATGCCGGTATACGTGCACAGGCATGGCAACATTTGCTTTACATACACTTACGTGCACATATACCGACATCCCTCTTTTTTACAGGCGGTCGTCCCGGACCGTGAATACAACTACCCGAATCCATGGGCTTGCTGTTTGCAGTGCCCGTCTCGGTGGGACCTCCATGTTGGTACTACACGGTCTGCACGACCCCTGTTTGAAGTTTTGCCAAAGTTAATGACCACGCCGGGAATCGAACCTCGGCCCTCTTGCTCTCGAGCCAAGCATGCTACCACTACACCACGCGGCCGTTGCAACAACTTCTTATACCGGTATATGTGCACAGGCATGGCAACATTTGCTTTACATACACTTACGTGCACATATACCGACAATCCATACACACTAAGAAACCTTGCGAAAGTTCATGTGCAACATATTCCTAAACCAAATTCCGAGCAACTTCATCACCAATGGCAGGACGAAGACCTCCATTTCGAAAAAAAGGCATCCCGCCCTGATTTCGATTGTTTTTTGTACGTACTTAATGGAATGTTTGCCGCTGAAAATTACCCTTAGCTGATAGCATTATAGCGAGGCTCAATCCTTAGAATGGTTAACTGAGAAACAGAATCATCCTGTTAAACACTCATGCAGCGATTTACCCGTATACAACGTTAGCATGAGGTTTCATTTTGCCTCATGCAGCCGCATGCCACACTTTATATGCTTTGAGTTACTGTACGATTGAGATTTAACTGGTAATACTGCTAACTATAACCTAAGCTTAAACCTACGAATGAAAATAAAACCTGAGAGGCCGATATATTCCCGACACTGCCTAACTTAAAATTTCAACAATGATTCAAAGAGTGCCGTACTGTTTTTAAAATCTGAGTAACACCAACTAGATCAAGGACAAGTAACCAAATAATAGAAGAACACCTTGCAGCCTTCTCACACATTGCCAATGCCAACCAAGTTTCATTACATCTTCGCAACAAGAAAAATATAAAATTTACGTTTACTAAGCTAAAAGAAAACGCCCCAAAATGAGATAATCTAGCTAAGTCAATAATTATAACGATAAAAATGTTAATGATTGAGTGCAACTTACAAATGAATGTAATCTGTCAATGCCAACCTATCCATATAAGTGAACAAAGTTAATTGTCTGAAAACACTGGCTTTAAACCTATTAATACGGTTCGATACTCATATTTGGTTCCAACCTGAACCAGTATCCTTACTGATATCGTTCAAATTCTTCACTACTAGTCTAGGTTCACGTTTTCTTCACTACTATAATTTCATCCGGGACCTTCGGTTAACTAGCCAGATCTGTGTTTGAATGCGCATTTCCTCGAACTATATATCAAAATTTTTCTTTGGTTAAGCTTTCAAACGCATAATCATTTCTATACTCTTGACTGGCATTCATGGGCTCACTTTTTCCATAGTTTTGCATATGTGAAAATTGATTCTAAATTGTACGTAAAATATCCTGCGTTTCCGTCACTTTTAAAAACAATATAAAGTAAGAGATTTCTTCAATCTTCACAAATCATGCGAACTGAAGTAACGCCGAATTTGCTTCTTCGTAACCCTAACAGGATGTTTCTCAGGCTGTAACCGGATATTCGTTTCTTTTTCCGTTGCAAATCGGTGTTCGATTTTGTTTCTGTTATAGAAATAACGGAAATTGTTATTTTTACATTCAAAATTAGTTATAAATCACATAACTCAAAATTTTTTCGGTCCAGCCAGATATGTTACATTTGTTTGAAATGAAATATAAGTTATGAATCATCCACGTTTATACACGCTGCTGTAACAAATAGTCCACCCAATTGTTTGGAAGAATGGCACGAAACAGTACTGTTTTTATAGGATATTTGGACTTAGCACAGGGCATACATAGTATCTTCGGACAAACTTTGTATTATGAAATATATAAAGCGGACTCCGTTCTAACAGACTCAGCACAAAATAGCTGTCCTTTCTAACGTATTGATAAAGTGGCATCTTTATGTGCGATAATGTGATAAAGTAGACGTCGTTCAGATTGATTTTGTGTTGTCGGGAGAGTGTAACCCAGAGTCCGTAGTTGACTCTCGGAACCAGTATTTTCACCTTCTGTTGCGTCCTGGTGCATAACTTCATTTAATATTTATTAATATATGCGCACGATAACTTATCACTCGCGCTTTGCAGTATCCCCACGTATTGCGATTCAGTAAAGGTGAATAGGACAAAGGATGCACTGTGTGTGCTCCGCACTGGACTGCTCGACCTGAGGTGGGGTTCACGTTATACCCGGGCCATAATAGGATTTGAAATTTAAATTTTTGAATTCTGAAGCTGCGGTTCTAAGCCATTTTTTGTCAGAAACGATTTCCAGGCGTGTATTTGGTATTTAAAGCACATTTGTGCATTTGCCGTCCAACTTTCCATTCACCCAAGGATTACACTGCCCCGCTGAATATCATATATTCGTTCAAATTTTAGAATATCATGATGACATACCGACTATTGTACACGTTGAACATTTGGGAGCGGTGGTTTGTATGTCAGTCATATGACATTCGAATTTTGTCTGTTAACCCGATATAAAAGCCCAAATTTTAACGATGACGTCGAATCAACATGGGACAAACCGTGACCCGCCTGCCCAGGTTAACGTGAATCCCGCATGGGGTGCAATCAGTAGTGAAAATACCGGAGCCGAAGGCCAACTAAACTTGCTGAAGCAAGAGGTCAAACAGATCCAGACTTCCACTTGCAGCATGGCTGTTCGACGCGTTTGTTCAGCTTTTTCTGCTGCAGTGATTAAATTTGAAACCATTACAAGCTCCAAAAATAAAAAAATAAAAATTTATTCGGCTTCATATATCATCACCGGAATTCAAATCACAAAACAAGACTTTATATATACTACTAGCCACGGTGTAAACGGATGCTTAGTAAAAATAACGTAAACGGAAAGCACCAGTGTTTAAGTATAAAAGCTTCAAAAACGTTTTATTTTTCAGCCAACAAATTTGAGGCGTTCAAATATTCATCGACTTTCTAATTTTTTAACGCAAAGAAATAGCGCAAGCATCGAAATTTTTTATGTGTAACAAAAACGCGCAAGATATAGAGTACGTGATTTATAACTAATTTTGAACGTAAAAATAACACAATTTCCGTTATTTCTATATCGGAAACAGACACTGATTTTTACCGGAAACGAATATCTGGCTACACCCTGCTAATAACTGCTAAACACCTTGTTGCCAGTCGAAATCGTAGACGCACCAAGAATAAATCTATGGCTGTTTGTTTACACATAGCATTTACTTAAAAGCTTAGCAACCTGACACAAGACGTAGTGAAACTTTTGAAGTCCCCAATTACGCGGAACCAGGGCACAACCAGAGGTGAAAAACCCGCAGCCGGTCTTCAACCAATTTTGCCATATCCGAACCGTAGGTGAACCAAAATTAGATAATAATATAAACGTCAAATCTGCAACTATATTAATCATGCGAAAAGCTGCCAAACAATTGTTTTAAAATTTCATTTTAAAAATTTTCGGCAATAAGCACGTCAAAATAAAACCACAGTGTTCGATAGACCTCCAGCGGTATCCTGGTTTGAGCACATATAGGTATACACTTATGGTATGGGTTGAAGAAAAAACTACATTCACTTGATACTGCCTGCTCAAATTAATTTTCAGCTATAGCAAATATCAGAAACTTGTATCGTTTTTAAAATTTAGTGCACAATTGACTTAAATATCCTTGAATACGTTCGCGTTCAACATGGCTAACCAAATAATATGCCTAGCAGCCATCTGAGCATTTCGTTTTGAAAATATGTTTCATAAAAGCCAAATACAACACAGGTATGCCTCCACAACCTATCAGTTGTTATTTACAACTCAACCGACGCACACGAATAACATTGCTTTCCCAAACAAGGAAGTCAACGTTCTCACTTTCTTATGATTTTTCCAAAAAAAAACGTTTCCACAGCAACAATGTTGTACAAACGTATTGATAAACAAATAAAATACATTAATAGCGGCACAAGATTACTCCAAAACAATACAAATACAATGTTGCACGAAACAGTGCACTACAGCTAAAATACAAAAGCATAAGCATAAGCATAAGCGTAAGCGTAAACCTAAATTCTAAGTCTTCGTGTTTCCCAATACGAAGGTCCTTATAATTTACATGTGTCACAAAATGAATCGCTAAAGCCAACACCTTATCAAAGTCTAAACCAAGTTCAAGTTAAGTTGAACACAATCCAAGTACAAAAAAGTAGCCAATTGCTCCGATTTCTAGCTTGAGACTGTATAGAAACGTTGATTTTTTTGAAAACCAAAATAATCCTTTATGTTTCTAAAATTATATACACAACCTTCACAAACAAACGGTACTATCAGCACGAACGCTATCGGTGACAAAAAATGATTTTTTCACATGACGCAAGGCGCCGTCCGGCCACGTGTGGTGCCGCGCGGCGAGTACAGCGCCACCCTTATACATCAGGAATCTGAGTGGAAACTGGCTGGCTTAATAAACATCTGCACAACCTTACAGTTTAACAGTATTAGATCAATGCTTGTCTTGTCTAAATGAGAGATACAAGATGAACGTAAGCTTAAATTTGAATAATACGCGGATCTGCGGCGAAAAGTTCTTTGGCGTAATTAACAGCTATCCAAGACCCCCACAATATATAGGTCGATCCGAGTGCAGAGTTCCAACACACGATACCTCAAAGCCCAGCCATATCATAATCAATCAGCAACAAATGTAACTACACCTGAAGAAAATGTTAGTATTGACTAGCATATTCACGCCCTGAAAACCGAGCCCGTCTTTTAAAATAGTTTTACAATACCTTATGTGTAAAAACTTGGGTTTAAAAATTTGCTTAAAATAGTAAAAAATACGCCTACTGTCATCCAAATATCACTTGGTTGAATTCATTTAAAATCGAACAACAAATTTTTCAATTTCTAGCAGCTTTATACTACGCAATGAATATAGCAGCAATCGTTCTGTAGGAACGTCCCCTCAAATTTACCACATACAAAAAGCATATTTAACAGCCTTTAGAATAGCATTCAGTGTCCTTATTTGAAAGATTCTATCGTTCGTAAAAAATATTTACATTAAGTTTAGGATATGCCGTCCGAAAACGAAATCTTGGCTATGCCTCTGTAGCACTGATGACAAATTTGAAACTAACTTTGGACCAAATCAAACAAACCCTGCTCATCAGACATTAATCTTTTTAAACATAACTACAAAAATCTACAAAAGTCAAGGCGGTGCGAGGCACATGAACTGAGCTACTCATCATCCCGTCCTTTTCCTTTAAGGAAATCATCGTATGCACTTTGTGACATTAGTGAATTCGCTTCATCTTGATCGCTGATTTCCAACTTATACAACCAACCCTCTTCCAACGGTGACTTGTTTATAAGTTCTAAAATACATTACAAATAAAACTTGCATCATATGTTTGTATAGAATTATAAATAACACGGAGCTAAAAAACATGTTGATATTGATCTGTTAACAGTATGGCATATGGCAGGGTGCGACCGGGCATTTCGACTCCAATTAGAATTCCGATTCAAAACGAGTTCCGATTCCGATTGCACAATCAATCGGAATCGGAATTGTGACGTTTTGTATAATTTTAGGCCTAATTGTTGTGATATGTTGCTTAAAGTTCTGTATCATTTATCTGTTAAATTGTTTCCGATGAGTTAACTTATGAATAATTGACTGTAGTTTAGCTTTACAGAACCAAAAAGATGATTGAAAATTTATTCATGCGACGTTTTTGGTAATTGTTACCCGCCAACAAATAGCCTAAGTGAATATTATACGGTAAAGTGTGGTGTCTTTGGCCATATGTGTAACTATGGCCAATCCTTCCAACCTTTTAAGACGACGCTGCAATGTTGTCTAATCTATTATACGTACTTGTTCATATAAATTAACCGTGTAGACACACAATTTCTAGTTCCGATTCCGGTATAAATTTGCTGTTCCGATTCCGGTATACGTAATCCAGTTCCGCTTTGTACCCTGTTGTATGGTTAAATAGACAAAACGTAACCACAATTTATTTGAAAGAAGGCAATATCCATATTCTGACCCCATTTAAATTTCTCACAGCGAAACCACCCATACTTCAGTTTGATTTCAAAATCAAGTATTGTTTTTAATACATATTGAAATTAAGAAAGTGGCAAAGCCACCATCACAAACGAAACTGATCACCTTCGAACAGAAAAACTGTAAATAATTTTATTATACTTTGCATCCCCAAAAACTAACTCGGCTCATCGACCACTGCCTGGTTGACTTCAGCTACACGTCCGCTCATCGGCGAGTAGATATCAGACGCAGCCTTGACCGACTCTACCACTGCAACTGATTCTCCTTCACCAGCGGATACTTGAGCATCTTTTTCTGGTAATTCAACATGTACCACTTCACCCAATGCATCTGCGGCATGAGCACTAATGCCAACGCGTGATAGGTTGCCATCAGAACCGATCAATATCCACTCATGTGATTCAGCATACCGAAGGTCGCCAGCTAACTGCTGGTAACTCAAAGAGAAACATCTGGCAAAGCATGGCAAAGATTTCACGAGAGATGCTGGTGGTAATGCAACCGCTGTTGATGGTGTTAATGTATTGAGCGCTAGAAAGTGGAGTCTAGGAATGTGATGTGCGATCACTCGAGATAGCATAATTAATTAGATACCTATTTACTGATATAAAAACGTCATATATGCACTAGAATTAATTATCGGTATATGTGCACGCAAGTGTTTGTAAAGCAAATGTTGCCATGCCTGTGCACATATACCGGTATAGGAAGTTGTTGCAATGACCGCTTGGTGTAGTGGTAGCATGTTTGGCTCGAGCGCAAGAGGGCCGAGGTTCGAATCCCGGCGTGGTCATTAACTTTGGGCACAACTTCAAACAGGGGTCGTGCAGACCGTTTGTACCAACATTAATTTGGCGCATTTTTTAACTTATTTGCATTCAATATTTCCGACGGCGCTTGATATAAACAAAAATTACAACTGTCTCGAAATTCTACATTACTAGCCATGTGTTTTAAAAACGAACTCATTATAAATAGACTTGTCTTTGACATAATGTCTCTTAAAGTTGTTTAACACTCTACATTGCATGCCTGTATATTTACTATTAGTGAAATTTTACGTCCGGATATATTATTTATAATGGGTGCTGCGTTGATCAACAGGTTGCAATTTGTATCCGATGCCGAAGTCACGGATTCCCTGTATTAAAGTCAACGTATACTACAGTGATTCGTCTACGCGAAAGTTTTTCAAAATCCTTGGAGCCTTTGTTGCAACATGTACAGTTTTAAATTCATACAGGGCAAGAAAGAAAAATATGACAATCTAGGTCGCACTGACAAACACATGAGGCTTTTAGAATCAGGATTGTTCTGTTATGTCATTAAGTTTGTAACAGATTCTGCTGCCCATGTCAGCTGCATGCAAGAATGCATGTTGGTATTGGCACTTTTAGTCTCTGAACATGCAGTGCCGAGCGAAAATACGCACCTACGTTTAACTGCACACAAAATAAATTTTCATGTATTCAAGAAATATTGTCTGAAATATAAAGGCAATTATGTTTTGATACGAGTCAAGCAGTGGCGGATCCAGGATCTCAAAATGGGGGGGGGCAAATGTCACATGTAATAAACTTTATTTTTGACCCACACACAAACCACAAACTATTGCCATAAAATTGACTTCCTTACGTTCGTTCAATTAAGGTGAATCACAAATAAAATTAACGCATCAACGCAATTTAGGTATAAACAACAGGGAGGCAACATAAGCCCAAATTTGGTTTCAAACAGGCGCAAATTTATAAGCTCGGATTCGGAAGCCAATTCAGTTTTGAAAAAGCAAAATCCAGTCAGCGTCAGCAATATCCGTTTCTGTTTTTGAATGAGTTAGAACTGCCTGCTATTTTCGGAAAATGTTTTAGCTTTAGCGGTTTTGGACTTCAATTTATGTCGTAGAACAGCAATTGACACTCTATATAATTTTTGTCGAGATGCTGTTGGGGGGCACGGCCGGAATGGCCCCCATGGATCTGGCACTGGAGACAAGACATAAATGTCTTGAATTGAAAACTTTTCTTTCTTAAATTTTTCAAAAATATTGGTATAAAATTTTTAACCCTTAAATGTCTTAAATTTAAGACAGTGTTTTATAAACGATTAAGAAAAATACTTCTGAAATATAAGACAAAAATTTCTGAAATAAAGACAAATATGTCTGAAACAAAAAACAGAGATTTTCCATAAAAACCGACTCAAAAATTAGGGTCTAAAGCTCAACCCATTTATAACCTAAGATAAGTTCAAGACGTAACACTAATTTGGGGGGCGCCTTAGCTTAGCCCGAAACATCTTTGAAATTCGATCATTTTTGTATACACACTAAAGAATATAAACGGAGGAACTTTTTTACACATATAAAAATAAGAAAATTATTTCTTGAATATAAGACATCTATTTCTTGAACGAAAGAAATTTGTGTCTTAAAATTGGTAATAGCAATTTCTTGAATATAACACATTTTTGTTTTAGCCGTTTAAGAAACAAATTTCCAAGATGTTTAAGGCTATTAATGTCTGAAATACAAAACATTTATGTCTTGAAAATTTAAGAAAGTAGGAGGCTCGAAATTTGAAGACATTTATTTTGTGTGTGCTACTTTATCAAAAAAAGCATGTATACTGACAATTGTTTTGGCTTTAATGATAAATATTGTCGAAATGAGCATTGCCTTTATGCAAGCGCTACGAATTCCTTTTCTCGTTAAGCTTAAACGTAAAATAACCTTTTCATTAGGTTCAGGTTACTTTGTCAATTAGTATGTTGATCGAATGGTTTGTCATTCTATGTACCATTTTTACATATCGGATACATTTCATACTCAAGCATCAGTATTTTAGATTTTCGATGCTCTCATCTGTAATTTTATACACTGCAAAAAATGGTGAGTCAAATTGACTCTCTCCGAAATAGGCTCTACGGGACTACACAAACTGAGTCAAATTCGACTCCGCCAGAGTCAAACATACGACTCAGTGAATCGAATTTGACTCTGCCGGAGTCGAATTTTGACTCAATTTGTGTAGTCCCGTAGAGCCTATTTCGCAGACAGTCAATTTGACTCACTATTTTTTGCTGTGTACCAGGAACTCAAAAAATACATCTAAAGCTTGCAACAATATGACTGCAGACTGTTCCAATTTGCCGTTCAATATCGTGATTAATGTTGGTTCCATAATTATATTTTGCGTCAAAAACATCGTAGGCACCTACTCCCACCCGATGTAGTTGTCTGTGCCACGTAGCTTTGATTTTGAAATGAGGTCCACACTTTAAAACAACACAAGCTGGTTGGTTGCTGTTATTAAAAATCAGGCAAGAGTTGTTGTTAGCGTCTTTTTTACGCCTTTAAATACCATTGATGGTGTATTTACACTGCAAAAAATGGTGAGTCAAATTGACTCTCTCCGAAATAAGCTCCACGGGACTACACAAACTGAGCCAAATTCGACTCCGCCAGAGTCAAACGCACGGACGAAGTGAGTCTAATTTGACTCGGTGGGAGTCGAATTTGACTTATTTTGTGTAGTCCCGTAGAGCCTATTTCGGAGAGAGTCAATTTGACTCACCGTTTTTTTGCAGTGTACGTTTTATAGAAATAAATTTGTGCTTAAAACAAGACTGTTTCTCAGTTTATTATTATATCTCGTTTTGAGTGTAACTTTTTTAAACTTTTACAATATATACCTCACCAACGGGAAGCAATTTTAAGCTGTTTATCAAAAAAATGACGTTTCAGTGTAAATTTTGCACTGCATTTTCTGGCTCTTTTGGCGTTTATATTAATTTTAAATCATTAAAAATCTTTTTTTAAAACTGCATTAAATTGACAGATTTTAAAAATACAGCCCATAGATCACAGACAAGGAACTGTAATGGAGTACCCCGTTTTAGGAGAATCCTTTTTTCTCCGGCTTTATGCTTCGGCATTAGTGTTAGACTAATTTTTTTGCTCAGCCTTCGGTATAAAACCTCATTCTTCCGTTTAGGCTTTATAATAGGCTTTAGGAATATGTTTATACTGCTGTTACGACCCTGTTCAATACATTTGCCAAGTGCATCAAAAGTACAGTATTTAAATAATACGTTCTCATGGGTGAAGCGCTACGTTGAACTCGGTGGTGAAAACCACAAACCCGACCCGGAAGTTGACACAATTTGTTACAGCGGGAACGGATACGCAGGTTGGGAAAAGTTTAGACACTTAAAATGGTGTTAAATCAACTAGAAATCAACTAGGCAAGCTAGACACTTAAAATGGAGCTAAATTCACTAATATTAGCAACAAATTCTTAATTTGTGTTTCGCTGCCTTTTTGACCCTACAAAAGCATCACGCACCCTGAAAAGATACTGAAACCATTGGTAAATGCAGACACTAAAAAGATAGAACTCGAGGGTGGATAACTTGTTTGGGTAGAATTCCGGTTGCAGTCTGTAGGCAAGCGCTTTCCAATTTCTGTCCAAAAGCTTCAAATTCAAATTTGAACACGAAACTGGATCTTCACACACTGTAAAAAATGGGGAGTCAAATTGACTCTCTCGGAAATAGGTTTTTCTTGACTACACAAACTGAGAGTCATATTTGAATCCGCCAGAGTCAACTTGGAATCACTGAGCGATTCAGTGCATGGAATTTGACTCTGGCGGAGTCAAATTTGACTCAGTTTGTGTAGTCAGGAAAGGCCTATTTCCGAGACAGTCAATTTGACTCCCCATTTTTACAGTGCATGAAAATGAAAATATTCTCGTTGAAGGTGTGTAAATCCACGAATTTTAGGTTGATTTTTTAGCTACGACCTGGGCCCATATTCTCAAATGCGTGTATAGCACCAATCATCAGTTGGCTCTAGGTTTTCAAACTGTCGAATATCTGCACTTGTATATCTCAAAATTGATGCAGAAGTAGGGGCAAATCAAGTGCGAACGATGTCCTGAATTTCGAACGTCAACATGCCCATGTTCCAAAATTTACAGGACCTATCATCAACTGGTAATAGATGCTACACTGCAAAAAATTGTGAGTCAAATTGACTCTCTCCGAAATAGGCTCTACGGGACTACACAAACTGAGTCAAATTCGACTCCGCCAGAGCCAAACGTGCGGCGCAGTGGGTCAAGTTTGACTCTGGCGGAGTCGAATTTGACTCAGTTTGTGTAGTCCCGTAGAGCCTATTTCAGAGGGAGTCAATTTGACTCACCATATTTTGCAGTGTAATCTCAAAATTGATGCAGAAGTAGGGCAAATCAAGTGCGAACGATGTCCTGAATTTCGAACGTCAACATGCCCATGTTCCAAAGTTTACAGGACCTATCATCAACTGGTAATAGATGCTACACACATTTGACAATACGGGCTCTTGTCATTGAAGATACTACTAAAAGTTGATGACGTCATATTGGTTTTAGCTATGATACCAAATCCTGATATTAATAATTATATGTAAGTTTTAGATATAAAAGTGTAACTGCTGCTGATTATGGTGCACGTTGTGGTTGATATTTTGCTCAATTTATTATTAATTCCGTTACTTATTGGTTATATTGCTCTGGGAGCATGGATGATCCACAGTGTTGAGTACAAAGACGAAGGTAAAATTAAAGTATTGTCTCAACTATAGCGGATCCTGAGGACAGGCGATAAGAGGAGGGCGCCGCACGCCCCCTCGTCGGAAAATTTTTTGTGATAAAATACGGCCAATGTAAAGATCAGGGGCGGAACAGTATTATAAGCATATTCCTAAGCCTAAGCCAAGCAGAAAAACTAGTCTAAACCTTAAGCTTACTCTATTGCAGTCCCACAGAAAAACGTTCCGCCGCTGATCGTTACATGGGCCTAAAATGGTATTAAGGTCCACCTTCCAACCTCAGAGAAGCGTCAATAAGGCAATGTTTGTGTAGAATGTTTAAAATAGTGCCATCGAACGGTTTGGGCAGGTTCGGCCAGGTGATCGAGGCTGTTCCAAGAGCATCCCCACGGGTGGGCATTAGAGGGCCGTGCCCCCCCAAATACACTCGATCTAAAAGTAAACCACCATGAATTTCCAAGGACCCTTAAAATTATTCGGTGCCCCCCAAATATAATTTTTGAGGACGCCCGTGGGTGTTCCAGGGTGGTACGGGAGCGATAGTCGCGGCACATCCGACCATAAGCCAATTAAAATCGCGTATGCATATCCGGATCAGAACAGGATCGTTCATTACGGTTAACTTTAAACTAAGCTGTAGTGTGCGCTCTGATATACTCAACCGGATATGCATATCGAATACTGCCGGAAACGGAACGAAAACATTTGATGCTCCCATAAAATGTTGCGACCCATGTAAAGATCAGGGGCGGATCGTTTTTCTGTGGCACTGCAATATAGTAAGCCTAAACTTTAGACTAATTTTTTTACTTCGCTTAGGCTTAGGCTTAGACTTAGGCTTAGGCTTAGGCTTAGGCTTTAGGCTTAGGCTTAGGCTTAGGTTTCGGCTTAGGCTTAGGAATATGCTTATAATACTGTTCCGCCCCTGGTCTTTACATTGGCCAATGTTTCAGAAGCAATCAAAGTTGAGCAAAAACACATCACAAACGCGGCACTAGAGCCAATCATCGTTGACTACGCCCCACGATTTCAATTCGCGTTCGTGTCACGGGCTCGCGGACCTGTCGCTCGAGTCCGCGGTGGCTCCGATGCGTCTGCATCGAGGGCGCAGATTAAGCGACAACTGCGACAGTTCGCAGACGAAGTGCGGGACGTTGAAATTGACGATATTTCGGACGCGTCTCGGTGGAATTGGTGGATTTCTGCGATGTTTGCGACTACTTTAATTACAACGATAGGTGACAAGTAGCGGATGTTCAATTGTTGATTCTGCGACAATTCGTCGACCGACAACTTATCGCCCAACAGTGTCCTAAAGCCAACAAAATAAATCTAAGCATAATCATAACGGCGTATGAATAGAACAGGCGGGCCGGAACAGTGGTATAAGCATATGCCTAAGCCTTAGCCTAAGCGTAATTATGCGCATATTCCTGAGCCTAAGCCTAAGCCTAACCGTAATAATGAGCATATTCTTAAGCCTTAGCCTAAGCGTAATTATGAGCATATTCCTGAGCCTAAGCCTAAGCCCAAGCTTAACCGTAATAATGAGCATATTCCGAAGCCTAAGACTAAGCCTAAACGTACAGATGAGCCTATTCCTAAGCCTAAATCTAAGCCTAAAGCCTAAGCCTAAGTAAAAAATTTAGCCTAAAGTTTAAACTGATTGATTACAGCTCGTTCGGAAAACGATCCGGCTTTGTTCTATGCATGGGCCATCATAAGCGTATATCCTAAGCCAAAGCCTAAACCTAAGCATAATGATGGACGACGAATTGTGAAGTCGGTGACATTCCGGATTACAAACTGTCGGGAGAGCAATTGTCCGTAGGCGAATTGTTGTGATACCGTAATTTTTAAGCAATATTATGCAATTGGTGGTCTTGCATAGTTTCCCTGGGCAACGGTTCAGAGTTATGCTAAGCTTTAGGAATAGAGGCCAATGGGTAGAACAATGCCATAACCGTAGTATGTAAGCCTGGCCTAAGCCTACACTGTAACTTCCAATGAGTTGATTAATCAATTCAGCTAGCGTGTTGGTTATTTCTGAATTAATATCAGTAAACATTAACACACTTGGAGTTGAGTTGATTCTCACTCTGAGTTTAGTTGACGCTGGGTGAGTTGATTAATTAACTCAGAATGAATTGAATCAACTCAATATTTTGAGTTCTGAAAGTCCTACCTCAGACTGAGTGATTCAACTCATTCTGAGTTAAAATCAACTCACTGAAATTTACAGTGTAAGCCTAAGCGAAAAATAGTCACTTAAAGTTTAAGTGTAAAATGATCGAGATTCTGATAATGATGATCAAGAAGATAATAAAAATTTATCGATATCATCCACGAAAGTACATTTTTAAACTTACAAGTTCCACGGAAAAACAGTCCGCCCCAGATCTTTACGCAGGCCAGATTAATTAGACTTACAAAAAGACTTTAACCTAAGTTTGAACCGGCGCCTATGCCTTTGCCTAAACCTGTTTTTAAGCGTTTATCTAAGGCCATTCTTAACCCCTTCTTACATTGAGTTGCCTATAGGCAACTTAGCGTAGTGTATATACGTTAAATAATATATATCGCACCATGTTTAACAATTGCAACACGTATTCATAGTACTAAATCACCACAAGACGTGAGAGCCCCCTCGGGCTCGAGTGTCAAGCTCCTATACGCATCCCACTCCAGTTCCCGGAGTTTGAATCCTAGCATAAAAGTAGGTCTCAGGGGAAATAGAAAATATTCATGTGAGAAAGGGTTAATATTAAATGTTGAGGGGAGTGTATATATGAGCCCAACCGGGTATATTTTGCATACGGTGATAAATTTTAGGTAAAAATAAGAAATTTGGTCAATAACCCATCCACAGGCCTGTGCTTTAGCTCCACCTTGCTAGAATAGGCTAAAAAATTTATCATGAGGGGCATACAAGGACTTACAAGTGAAAGTTGAAAAATTCTTCAGGTTGGTTAAATTTTTCCGGGGGGAGGCACAGCCACCTCCCCTTTGGCCGCGGGTCCGCCCATCCAGAAGCGAAAGAACAATGCATCGTTGTATTTTGTTCATGCCGTCAATTAAAATATTTTTCTTAATTTCACACTCCTTCGTTTGATCCAACTTAATCTATTTTAGGTTATGGGGATATTGCACCGTTGACGAACGCTGGCAAAGTGGTAACAATACTTTATTCTCTTATCGGTAAGTGGGCCCATGTAAAGATCAGGGGCGGAACGTTTTTCTGTGAGACTGCAATAGAATAAGCTTAAGCTTTAGACTAATTTTTTTTGTTTGGCTTATGCTTAGGATTAGGCTTAGGCTTAGGCGTACGCTTAGACTTAATCATAGTCTTAAGAATATGCTCATTTTACGCTTAGGCTTAGGCTTAGGCTTACGCTTAGGCTTAATCATAGTCTTAAGAATATGCTCATTTTTACGCTTAGGCTTAGGCTTAGGCTTAGGCTTAGGCTTAGGCTTAATCATAGTCTTAAGAATATGCTCATTCTTACACTTAGGCTTAGGCTTAGGCTTAGGCTTAGGCTTAGGCTTAGGCTTAGGCTTAGGCTTAGGCTTAGGCTTAGGCTTAATCATAGTCTTAAGAATATGCTCATTTTTACGCTTAGGCTTAGGCTTAGGCTTAGGCTTAGGCTTAGGCTTAGGCTTAGGCTTACGCTTAGGCTTAATCATAGTCTTAAGAATATGCTCATTTTTACACTTAGGCTTATGCTCAGGCTTAGGCTTAGGCTTAGGCTTAGGCTAAGGCTTAATCATAGTCTTAAGAATATGCTCATTTTTACGCTTAGGCTTAGGCTTAGGCTTAGGCTTAGGCTTAGGCTTAGGCTTAATCATAGTCTTAAGAATATGCTCATTTTAACGCTTAGGCTTAGGCTTAGGCTTAGAAATATGCTTATAACACTGTTCCACCCCTGTTCTTTACATTGGCCGCAAAGGTATAAAGGTAGACCATCGGTCGTCTTAGTTTGGCCCTTAGCTTTATGTGATTACTATTTCTTCAAGTTACCATTTAATTGCAATAAGCATCTTGGACGTTTTAATTATGGCTTTAATCAATATTTTGGCCCATGTGACTTTAAGTGGCGTAAAGGTTTCTGGTGGATCTATAAAAGTGTGGGTTTAGATTCTAGATTACACTTTTTTGTTTAAGCTTAGGCTTAGGCTTAGGAATACGCTTAATCTACTGTTACGTCCCTAAAAGTAACATTGGCCAGTGTTTTATAGGTATTCCTGTAACGTTGATTATTTTGGCTTGCTGGGGTAAACTGATGTTTCGACTTATGCGATATGCATGGAATTTGTTGATTTTGAAACCAATTCATAAAATAACATCAAGAAAACATGGCATCATAGAAGTAAGTCTCACAATTTACCATCGTCGCACGCACATATATTAGGGTAGCGTTATACTTTTGATGTCGTCCGACGCCGCCGTCGGTCACCGTCCATCAACCGTCCGGCGCCGTCCGCCACTCTTGCGGCGTCGTCCGTCACTCGTGCGGCGTCGTCCGTCACTCGTGCGGCGTCATCCGTCACTTGTGCTGCGTCGTCCGTCACTCGTGCGGCGTCGTCCGACACTCGTGCGGCGTCGTCCGTCACTCGTGCGGCGTCGTCCGTCACTCGTGTGGCGTCGTCCGTCACCCGTACGGCGCCGTCCGTTACCGTGCGTCGCGGTGAGGTATCGTTCGCGAATTACGCACGTATACCTACTGTATGGTAACGGATGGCGACGCACGGCGTCGTACGGGTGACGGACAGCGTCGTACGGGCGACGGACGTTACCGTTCGACAAGTGTAGCACAACCGCTACTCAGGGGTGTCCGCAGAAAATTATATTTGGGGGGGCACCGAATGCTTTTGGGGTGCCCCTACAATTGCAGCTCAAGATTGTTTACTGTTAAACCGAGTCAATTTGGGGGGCACCAATCAAATATACGGGCGCACGGCCCACGAATGCTCCCTTCCATGGGGACGCCCCGTGCGTTTAAAAATTAAGAACTTAAATAGTTCGGTAATTGACTCGAAATTGAGTTATTAAACATTTTGTAGTTGTTTTTCTTTCAGGAAGTATCCGAAGAAGCCGAAGACGCCGAACCGTCGCTGCCAACAACGGTCGCATTGTTCATTTTGTTTTTGTGGATTATAATCTTTGCTGGGATTTATCACGGTGTCGCCGACAATGATTGGACGTTTCTCGATTCGTTTTATTATTTTTATATTTCGCTTACCACGATTGGTTAGTTTTCGTAGGAAACGACAATGATTGGACGTTTCTCGATTCGTTTTATTAGTTTTATATTTCGCTTACAACGATTGGTTAGTTTTCGTAGGAAACGACAATGATTGGACGTTTCTCGATTCGTTTTATTAGTTTTATATTTCGCTTACAACGATTGGTTAGTTTTCGTGGGAAACGACAATGATTGGACGTTTCTCGATTCGTTTTATTAGTTTTATATTTCGCTTACAACGATTGGTTAGTTTTCGTAGGAAACGACAATGATTGGACGTTTCTCGATTCGTTTTATTATTTTTATACTTCGCTTACCACGATTGGTTAGTTTTCGTAGGAAACGACAATGATTGGACGTTTCTCGATTCGTTTTATTAGTTTTACATTTCGCTTACAACGATTGGTTAGTTTTCGTTGCAAAATTTATTGTATTCCTAAA
Source organism: Enoplolaimus lenunculus (assembly GCA_030248215.1). NCBI lineage: Eukaryota > Metazoa > Nematoda > Enoplea > Enoplida > Thoracostomopsidae > Enoplolaimus > Enoplolaimus lenunculus. The sequence continues at coordinate 2,659 of JASANG010001444.1, read as the reverse complement.
TATATTAAGATTTTATTCTAAAACCCGTTTCCGCATAGACGCAGGAGCTCACAGCAAGCAAGGGATACCAAGCGGCACCTAAAGTTTTTTAATCAAAAGTTTATATACAGATTTTATACTAAAATAGCGTATTGACTCTAACGATCCAGGTCGCTGGAGCTTAAACTAAACCCAAATATAAGCTTATGTAATGTTTAACTGTATTGCTTAAACGCTAACCATAAAACACAGCCTAATGCAAATTCCACAATAACATGCGTACACCAAGTGACTTTTGAGGTGGTAGTGTTATGGACACTGAAGCCAAAAAAGCTTTAGTATCCTGGACGTTGACGCCAAAAAGCTTCAGTGTTCTGGACATTGAAGCATTTTTGGCTTCAGTATCCTGGATTGTAAAAGACAGAAGGCTTCAGTGTCCCGTATACTGAAGCCAAAAAAGCTTCAGTATCCTGGACACCATGAAAATGTATCGTAAGAAATAGCGTCATAAGGATGGCGCTATACTTGTCGTTCGGCGCCGTTCAGCGCCGTCCATCATCAACGGTATCGTACGTGAGTATTTCACGTACGATACCGAACGATGATGTACGATGAGACGACGGCGCGGGACGGCAACGGACGGCACCGAACGTCATCAAACGCATAGCGCTACCCTAAGGGTGGCGCTGTGCTTGTCTTACGTCACCATCCGTCACCATATGGTATCGTTCGTAAGTAATTTCTGTACGATTCCGCACAGTGTCGCAAGGTGACGCACGGTAACGCACGGCGCCGAACAGTGCCAGACGGCTACAAACGGCGCCGGTCGTCATCAAAAGTATTGCGCCGCCCTAACAAACGCAGAAACCCACACTTTTGAAAATATATCATATGATGTTCGCAGACAATACCTCGAATATCATATGAGATATTGAAGGACAAAAGGTGACCTACACATGATATTAGCAGACAAATACGAATATTTGAATACGATATGGGGTCTACAAGCAGACAAAATCTGACCCAATAGTGTAATACGGACAAAATGTGTCCCAACCTGCCCCGGTTATCACGTGAACCCCGCATGAGACCAGTCGTAGTTTTTGTTCAGGACTCGGCGATTTCACGCCGTCATCGGCGAAACAGTACATTGTCGCGTTTATTATGATATTCATCGGGTTATCGATAATTTCGTTATGTTTGGCTGCAATTCAAGCTAACATTGAAGCGCTGTTTGATGAAATGCAAGAAAACGCACGCAAAGAATACGCCGACGAATTGGCGGCGGATGGTAAAAAAATGACAAAACAACAGCCGCTTTGTAAACGGCTGGGATGCCGCCGAGCGGTCCTGTATTTGTAAGTTTGGGCCAATGTAAACAACAGGCGCGGAACAGTATTATAAGCATATTACTAAGCCTAAGACTAAGACTAAGCGTAAGAATGAGCATATTCGTAAGCCTAAGCCTAAGCCTAAGCCTAAGCGTAAGAATGAGCATATTCCTAAGCCTAAGCCTAAGCCTAAGACTAAGCGTAAGAATGAGCATATTCGTAAGCCTAAGCCTAAGCGTAAGAATGAGCATATTGTTAAGCCTAAGCCTAAGCCAAGCAAAAAAGTTAGTCTAAGGCTTAAGCTTGCTCTATTGTAGTCGCACAGAAAAACGTTCCGCCCCTGATGTTTACATGAACCTAAGTTTGAAACTTCGAGCAGAGTGCCGGCGAGGCCGCACCTCAATGGGTGACCCGACCCTTTGAACAACCCCGTCTTAGTGACCGAAAATTTTTTCGAGGACCACGAAGTTGTACAGTTGTTTTTTTGGTGCTCCCTTGCATCAGTTCGGGGGGGTCACTGGCCTAGCGCCGACCCTATTAGCGGGACTCATAAATAAAGCTATATGCTTATCCTGAGAAGTAGTTATAACCCCCCCATGGGACCCCACGTAGGTGGCTGTCCCAGGGGAGGGTCTTCAGGGTGACTAACAGTGAAAAACGCACGGGACCCATGGCAATAGTTTCAGACTATAATTTAGTTCTAATTTTAAAATTAGTCACCCAGAAGATCCTTTCCTGGGACAGCCAAATTCAGTTACAATTCCTATGTAAACAAACTTACACGAAACTGATATTTGTTGGACAGGGGAGGGTCTTCAGGGTGACTAACAGTGAAAAAACGCGCGGGACCCATGGCAATAGTTTCAGACTAATATTTAGTTCTAATTTTAAAATTAGTCACCCAGAAGATCCTTTCCTGGGACAGCCAAATTCAGAAACAATTCCTATTTAAGCAAACTTACACGAAACTGAGATATTTGTTGCATCAATAAATCACGCCTTTTTGATACCATTTTGGTTTGGATCAATAAATCACGCCTTTTGTTACCATATTGATTGTTACGGTTGTACCATGTGAAACCCTCCCCCTTTCGCTTTGTCGTATGCTTAGCGCTAGCCTAACCGCTTACGCGTGTGCATTCTTGCGCACTAGGTGCTGGTCAAAAATTTTTTCATTCTCATTTTTTGAACCATTTAGGTTCTCTTGTGCCCGCCCCCATCCCACATGCACCTTTTCAACAATTTTTTTTCATTCTCAATTTTTGAACCATTTAGGTTCTTTTGTGCCCACCCCATCCCACATGCACCTTTTCAAAAATTTTTGAACAATTTTTTTCAGTGTAAATTTT